>JALPQD010000821.1:0-215739 GCA_023101885.1 Typhlomys cinereus | reverse complement strand
GTCCGTTTAGGGCCTTGATTGACCACAGCTGTGTCACTGAATTGCAATTAGATGCACCTGAGCAAAATTAGCCTTGGTTGTCCATAACTGTGACACTGCAACTGCTAATTAATGCACAGGTCCCAATTTCCCTTCATTGGCCACACCTGTGTCACTGAAATTAGATGCACTTGGTCTCTAATTAGCCTTGATCGGCCACACATGTGTCACTGAAGTGATAATAGAAGCACCTGGTTCAATTAGCCATGATTGGCCACACGTGTGTCAATAAAATTGCTAATTGGAAACACCTGTTCCTAATTAGCTTTGATTATCACTAATAAAAACACCTGGTGCAAATTACAGTTGATTGCCCACACGAGTGTCATTGAAGTTGCTAATTAGACGCACGTGGCCAGGCTAATTAGCCTTGATTGGCCAAACCTCTGTCACTGAAATTGCTAATTAGATGCACATGGTCCTAATCAGCCTTGATTGTGCACACCTGTGTCAATGAAATAGCGAATTAGAAACACATGGTCCAAATTAGAATCGATTGCCACACCTGTGCCACTGACATTGCTAATTAGAAACACCTGGTCCTAATTAGCGTTGATTGTCGCTATTAGGAAAACCTTGTCTTTAATTGGCCTTGATTGTCCACACGAGTGCCAGTGAAATTGCTAATTAGAAAAACCTGGTCCTAATTAGCTTTTATTGTCCACACCTGTGTCACTGATATTGCTAATTAGACGCATCTGATACTAACGGCCTAGATTGGCCACACTTGTGTCTCCGAAATTGCTAATTAGACGCACCTGGTCCTAATGAGCCTTGATTGTCCAAACCTTTGTCAATTAAATTGGTAATTAGATGCACCTGGTCCAAATAGCGTTGATTGGACACACCTGTGTCACTGAAATTGTTAATTAGACACGCAAGTTCAATTGCCTGATTGTCCACACCTGTGTCATGAAATTGCTAATTAGACGCACTGATCCTCATTAGCCTTGATTGTCCATACCTGTGTCACTGCATGCTAATTAGATGCACATGGTCTAATTTGCCTTCACTGGTCACACCTGTGTCACTGAAATTGCTAATTAAAAAATCCTTGTCCTAATTAGCCTTTGTCCACACCTGTGTCACTGAAATGGCTATTAGACGCACCTGATACTAACTGGCCTGTGATTGGCCACATTTGTGTCTCTGAAATTGCAATTAAACACACCTGGTCCTAATGAGCCCGGATTGCCAAACCTGTGTCAATGAAATGGTATTAGATGCACCTGATCCTAAATAGCCTTGATTGGACACACATGTGTCACTGAAATTGTTAATTAGACATGCATAGTTCTAATTAGCCTTGATTGTCCACACCTGTGTCACTGAAATTGTTAATTAGATACACCTGGTCCTAATTATCCTTGATTGGCCACACCTGTGTCACTGAAATTGCTAATTAGAAGCACCTGGTCCTAATTCGCCTTGATTGGCCATACTTGTGTCACTGAAATTGTTAATTAGAGGCACCTGGTCCTAGTGAGCCTTGATTGTCCAAACCTGTGTCAATGAAATTGGTAATTAGGTGCACCTGGTCCTAAAGAGCCTTGATTGGCCACACCTGTGTCACTGAAATTGCTAATTAGACACAGGAGGTCCTAATTAGCCTTGACTGTACACCTCTGTGTCACTGAAACTGCTAATTGGAAAAACCTGGTCCTACATAGCCTTGGTTGTGGACACCTGTGTCACTGAAATTGATAAAGAAACACCAGGTGCTAATTTGCCTTGATTGTTGCTAATTAGAAACACCTGGTCCTAACTGGCCTTGATTGGCAAAAACTCTTTCACTGAAATGACTAATTAGACACAGGTGGTCCTAATTAGCCTTGATTGTCCACACTGTGTCACTGAAATTGCTAATTAGAAGCACCTGGTCCTCATTAGCCTTGATTGGCCACACCTGTGTCAGAGAAATTGCTAATTAGAAGCACGTGGGCATAATTATCCTTGATTGGCCACACCTGTGTCACTGAAATTGCTAATTAGACGCACCTGGTCCTAATTAGCCTTGATTGTTCAAATCTGTGTCACTGCAATTCCTAATTAGACGCACCTGGTCCGAATTATCCTTGATTGGCCACAACTGTGCCACTGAAATTGCTAATTAGACGCACATGGTCCAAATTTGCCTTGATTGGCCACACCTGTGTCACTGAAATTGCTAAATAGACCCACGTGGCCCTAATCAGCCTTGATTGTCCACACCTGTGTCACTGGAATTGCTAATTAGACGCTGGTGGTCCTAATCAGCATTGATTGTCCAGACTTGTGTCACTGAAATTGCTAATTAGAAGCACCTGGTCCTAATTAGCCTTGATTGGCCACACCTGTGTCAGAGAAATTGCTAATTAGAAGCACGTGGGCATAATTAGCCTTGATTTTCCACACCTGTGTCACTGAAATTGCTAATTAGACGCACCTGGTCCTAATTAGCCTTGATTGTTCAAACCTGTGTCACTGCAATTCCTAATTAGATGCACCTGGTCCGAATTATCCTTGATTGGCCACAATTGTGCCACTGAAATTCCTAATTAGACGCACATGGTCCAAATTTGCCTTGATTGTCCACACCTGTGTCACTGAAATTGCTAATTAGACGCACCTGTTCCGAATTAGGCTTGATTGGCCACACCTGTGTCACTGAAATTGCTAATTAGAAGCACGTGGTCCTAATCAGCCTTGATTGTCCACACCTGTGTCACTGGAATTGCTAATTAGAACCACCTGGTCCTTATTAGACTTGATTGTCCACACCTATATCTCTGAAATTGCTAATTGGAAACACCAGGTGCTAATTAGCCTTGATTGTCACTAATTAGAAACAACTGGTCGAATCTTGACTTGATTGTCCACACCTGTTTCCCTCAAATTTCTAATTAGAAACACCTGGTACAAACTAGCCTTGATTGTCCACACCTGTGCCACTGAAATTTCTAATTAGACCAACCTGGTCCTAATTAGACTTGATTGTCCACACCTGTGTTACTGAAATTGATAAAGAAACACCAGGTGCTAATAAGCCTTGATTGTTGGTAATTAGAAACACCTGGCCGTAACTGGCCTTGCCTGGCCACACCTCTTTTACTGAAATGGCTAATTAGACGCTGGTGGTCCTAATCAGCATTGATTGTCCAGACCTGCGTCACTGAAAGTGCTAATTAGAAAAACCTGGTCCTAATAAGCCTTGATTGTCCACACCTGTGTCACTGAAATTCCTAATTAGAAAAACCTAGTCTTAATTAGCCTTGATTGTCCACACCTGTGCCACTGAAATTGCTAATTAGAAACACCAGGTCGTAATTAGCCTTCATTTTCGCTAATGAGAAGCACCTGGTCAAAATTAGCGCTGATAGGCCACACCTGTGTCACTGAAATTGCTAATTAGACACAGGAGGTCCTAATTAGCCTTGATTGTCCACCTCTGTGTCACTGAAAATACTAATTGGAAAAACCTGGTCCTACATAGCCTTGGTTGTCCACACCTGTGTCACTGAAATTGATAAAGAAACACCAGGTGCTAATTTGCCTTGATTGTTACTAATTAGAAACACCTGGTCCTAACTGGCCTTGATTGGCCAAACCTCTTTCACTGAAATGAGTAATTAGACACAGGTGGACCGAATTAGCCTTGATTGTCCACACTGTGTCACTGAAATTGCTAATTAGAAGCACCTGTTCCTAATTAGCCTTGATTGGCCACACCTGTGTCAGAGAAATTGCTAATTAGAAGCACGTGGGCATACTTAGCCTTGATTTTCCACACCTGTGTCACTGAAATTGCTAATTAGACGCACCTGGTCCTAATTAGCTTGATTGTTCAAACCTGTGTCACTGCAATTCCTAATTAGACGCACCTGGTCCGAATTATCCTTGATTGGCCACAACTGTGTCACTGAAATTGCTAATTAGACGCACATGGTCCAAATTTGCCTTGATTGTCCACACCTGTGTCACTGAAATTGCTAATTAGACGCACCTGTTCCGAATTAGGCTTGATTCACCACACCTGTGTCACTGAAATTGCTAATTAGAAGCACGTGGTCCTAATCAGCCTTGATTGTCCACACCTGTGTCACTGGAATTGCTAATTAGAACTACCTGGTCCTTATTAGACTTGATTGTCCACACCTATGTCTCTGAACTTGCTAATTTGAAACACCAGGTGCTAATTAGCCTTGATTGTCACTAATTAGAAACAACTGGTCGAAACTTGACTTGATTGTCCACACCTGTTTCCCTCAAATTTCTAATTAGAAACACCTGGTCCAAACTAGCCTTGATTGTCCACACCTGTGTCACTGAAATTTCTAATTAGACCAACCTGGTCCTAATTAGATTTGATTGTCCACACCTGTGTTACTGAAATTGATAAAGAAACACCAGGTGCTAATTAGCCTTAATTGTTACTAATTAGAAACAACTGGTCGAAACTAGACTTGATTGTAAACACCTGTTTCCCTCAAATTACTAATTAGAAACACCTGGTCCAAAGTAGCCTTGATTGTCCACACCTGTGCCACTGAAATTGCTAATTAGACCAACCTGGTCCTAATTAGACTTGATTGTCCAGACCTGTGTCACTGAAAGTGCTAAGTAGAAAAACCTGGTCCGAATTAGCCTTGATTTTCCACACCTGTGTCACTGAAATTGCTAATTAGAAAAACATGGTCTTAATTAGCCTTGATTGTCCACACCTGTGCCACTGAAATTGCTAATTAGAAACACCAGGTCGTAATTAGCCTTCATTTTTGCGAATTAGAAACACCTGGTCAAAATTAGCGCTGATAGGCCACACCTGTGTCACTGAAATTCCTAATTAGACACAGGAGGTCCTAATTAGCCTTGACTGTACACCTCTGTGTCACTGAAACTGCTAATTGGAAAAACCTGGTCCTACATAGCCTTGGTTGTGGACACCTGTGTCACTGAAATTGATAAAGAAACACCAGGTGCTAATTTGCCTTGATTGTTGCTAATTAGAAACACCTGGTCCTAACTGGCCTTGATTGGCAAAAACTCTTTCACTGAAATGACTAATTAGACACAGGTGGTCCTAATTAGCCTTGATTGTCCACACTGTGTCACTGAAATTGCTAATTAGAAGCACCTGGTCCTAATTAGCCTTGATTGGCCACAACTGTGTCAGAGAAATTGCTAATTAGAAGCACGTGGGCATAATTATCCTTGATTGGCCACACCTGTGTCACTGAAATTGCTAATTAGACGCACCTGGTCCTAATTAGCCTTGATTGTTCAAATCTGTGTCACTGCAATTCCTAATTAGACGCACCTGGTCCAAATTATCCTTGATTGGCCACAACTGTGCCACTGAAATTGCTAATTAGACGCACATGGTCCAAATTTGCCTTGATTGGCCACACCTGTGTCACAGAAATTGCTAAATAGACCCACGTGGCCCTAATCAGCCTTGATTGTCCACACCTGTGTCACTGGAATTGCTAATTAGACGCTGGTGGTCCTAATCAGCATTGATTGTCCAGACTTGTGTCATTGAAATTGCTAATTAGAAGCACCTGGTCCTAATTAGCCTTGATTGGCCACACCTGTGTCAGAGAAATTGCTAATTAGAAGCACGTGGGCATAATTAGCCTTGATTTTCCACACCTGTGTCACTGAAATTGCTAATTAGACGCACCTGGTCCTAATTAGCCTTGATTGTTCAAACCTGTGTCACTGCAATTCCTAATTAGACGCACCTGGTCCGAATTATCCTTGATTGGCCACAATTGTGCCACTGAAATTGCTAATTAGATGCACATGGTCCAAATTTGCCTTGATTGTCCACACCTGTGTCACTGAAATTGCTAATTAGACGCACCTGTTCCGAATTAGGCTTGATTCACCACACCTGTGTCACTGAAATTGCTAATTAGAAGCACGTGGTCCTAATCAGCCTTGATTGTCCACACCTGTGTCACTGGAATTGCTAATTAGAACTACCTGGTCCTTATTAGACTTGATTGTCCACACCTATGTCTCTGAAATTGCTAATTGGAAACACCAGGTGCTAATTAGCCTTGATTGTCACTAATTAGAAACAACTGGTCGAATCTTGACTTGATTGTCCACACCTATTTCCCTCAAATTTCTTTTTTTTTTTTTTTTTATGAGAATTGCCATTTATTCCCAAAGTTGCCAAAATCATCACCAAGGATTCACCAAGGGGTGTGCAAGGGGAAATGAGGAGGCTCAAACACTGATTGGGGTTGTCAGGAGTTTGGAAGGAGGTGGAATGGGTAGGGGACCCCAGCTGTCCCTCCCCCTTCTAATGCCATAGAAAGAATCCTCCTCTGACCAGCTCTCCCCCTATCCCCTATGTCCAGTTCCTCTCGAGGGAGGTAAGCTGGGGACTTTGGGAAGGACAGAGGATGTAGTGTGAGTGGCCCCGGGAAGGGAAGGTGCTGGGTAAGGGGCCCCCACTTCACATGCACTCACAACACTGATCTCCCAAAGGAACAGAAGCTGGGGAAGCCGGCCACACCAGGCCTCCCTCCTGCCCTGAATTATAGGAGGAAGGGGTTAGTGTTGGGGGCCGGGGGACCTGGGGGCATCATGGGGGGCAGACCAGGGCCTCCACCAAGAGGAGAGATGTAGGTAGATGGCGCTCCAGGGACTGGGGGCACAGGGCTGAGACGGAGCTGGTTCAGGGTGAGCGTTGCAGGGGGTGCTGGCTGGAAAGGATTGGTGACGGAGGGGACGGTAGCTGGAGCTCCGCTTGGTAGGAAGGGGTTTGAGGCCTTGGCTCCTGGTGGTGTGAGGCCCGGCCGGCTCACCAGCGAGTCCAGGTCCACGAGGGCTGCATTGGGCCCCAGGAATGACTCCGGAGTCTTCCGTGTGGGAGGTGTGGGGGTGGTAGCAGGTGGGGGACTCCCCACTGCCTCAGCCAGAGATCCCCCAACCCCACTCATGTCGAATGCCCCAGGGCTGCGGGCGGGCACTTCTCCTGCGAGCAACTCCAACTCCCCAGTGCTGCTCCCAGAGGTTGGCAGAGCTGTGCGGAGTCGATCAAAGTCTGAGAACTCATCAGGTTCTGCATCGAAGCCTCCGACCACATCAGAGCTTGCCCATGGGTCAGGTGTGGGGCCCTCTCCAGCTGCAGGGGCTGGGGTCCCACCCCAAGGGTCAACAGAGGGCCCTGAAGGAGCTGCAGGCCTCCAGGGATCCCCAGAGGCTGGCGAGGGGGCCGGACCACCCCAAGGATCAGCAGCTGGAGGGACAGCAGGTCCCCCCCAAGGGTCTGAAGCAGGAGCGACTGTAGGAATAGCAGTAGCCACAGATGCTGGGCCTCCCCAGGGGTCCGAGGCCTGCGGAGGGGCTGGGGCCGTGAAGACATCAGCAAGATCCATGAGTGATGACTCCTCTTTGCCCCCAGTCTCTCTCTTGCTTTCCTCTATCGCCATCTGTAGCCTCAGGTCATCCCCGCGCCGGATCCGCTCTTCCTTATCGTGTTCCTCTCGGCTCAAACTAAGGGCCAGCTGGAGCTGGACGTCGTCCTCAGGGCCGCAGGATGGGGGCTGGTCAGCCTCCTCCTTGCTCATAGCCAGGGCCAGCTGGAGCTGCAGCTCTTCCTCACCACTGCTCTGTGGCCAGGCCTGCTCAGCCTCAGGCGGTGGTCCCGAGCCCACAGCTGCTGAGGAAGCTGTGGCCGTCTGTGCCAGCTTTTCCTTGGTCTTGAGCGCGTGGGCATGCTCCTCCCGCAGCCGGTCCTCATCACGCAGCAGAGCCACCAACTGCTTGGCCTTCTCCCGCACATTCACGCCCTGGTCCTTGCCATCACGGTCCACATACTGGAAGTCCTTCAGTGTTTGCACTGCATACATGTTCTCCTTGCACTGCTGGGACACACGCTCAGAGCCAGTCTTGATGAGGTACTCCATCAACGTCATGGCCTTGTAGACATGTCTCCAGTTTTTGCCATGGTCGTTGAGCCGCTTCCAGATCATGCTCATGATCTCCGAGAAAGCCACAACATTGTAGGTAAGGTCAGCAATTTCTGACATGAGAGAGCTGGATGGGCCCCAGGGGTCATTGCTTGTGGCCTCTCGGACCTTGATCTCAGCCTCCGAGTAGTTGTGGACGATGTTCTTCATCTGGCGCCGAAGTGATGAGGTGGACATGGTGCCCGGTGGTGATGTTGAGGGGCACCAGCCCTCTGGGGCGTGGAGAGATGGGGCGACTCACAGCGGAGGACCGCAACCAACACTGGCAGATCACTGCATCTGAGGGAAGAGAATCTCGGCCGGTTCACGCGGGGCTCCGAAGGGTCATGACGGTAAGCCCCCTGCCCCCGCTCTGCCTCCATGTCGCGGGGCGCGCACGGGCGCACGCGCGGACGCACGAAGGGCCGCACGCCGACGACGGCCCCGACGCCCCGGCACCCGGGAGGGGCGCGGAGAGCCGGGCGGGGGGAGGGGGAGGGGGAGCCGCCGAGCGGACGGGAAGCAACCGAAGAGCTGTTTCCCTCAAATTTCTAATTAGAAACACCTGGTACAAACTAGCCTTGATTGTCCACACCTGTGCCACTGAAATTTCTAATTAGACCAACCTGGTCCTAATTAGACTTGATTGTCCACACCTGTGTTACTGAAATTGATAAAGAAACATCAGGTGCTAATAAGCCTTGATTGTTGGTAATTAGAAACACCTGGCCGTAACTGGCCTTGCCTGGCCACACCTCTTTTACTGAAATGGCTAATTAGACGCTGGTGGTCCTAATCAGCATTGATTGTCCAGACCTGCGTCACTGAAAGTGCTAATTAGAAAAACCTGGTCCTAATAAGCCTTGATTGTCCACACCTGTGTCACTGAAATTGCTAATTAGAAACACCAGGTCGTAATTAGCCTTCATTTTCGCTAATGAGAAGCACCTGGTCAAAATTAGCGCTGATAGGCCACACCTGTGTCACTGAAATTGCTAATTAGACACAGGAGGTCCTAATTAGCCTTGATTGTCCACCTCTGTGTCACTGAAAATACTAATTGGAAAAACCTGGTCCTACATAGCCTTGGTTGTCCACACCTGTGTCACTGAAATTGATAAAGAAACACCAGGTGCTAATTTGCCTTGATTGTTACTAATTAGAAACACCTGGTCCTAACTGGCCTTGATTGGCCAAACCTCTTTCACTGAAATGAGTAATTAGACACAGGTGGACCGAATTAGCCTTGATTGTCCACACTGTGTCACTGAAATTGCTAATTAGAAGCACCTGTTCCTAATTAGCCTTGATTGGCCACACCTGTGTCAGAGAAATTGCTAATTAGAAGCACGTGGGCATAATTAGCCTTGATTTTCCACACCTGTGTCACTGAAATTGCTAATTAGACGCACCTGGTCCTAATTAGCTTGATTGTTCAAACCTGTGTCACTGCAATTCCTAATTAGATGCACCTGGTCCGAATTATCCTTGATTGGCCACAACTGTATCACTGAAATTGCTAATTAGACGCACATGGTCCAAATTTGCCTTGATTGTCCACACCTGTGTCACTGAAATTGCTAATTAGACGCACCTGTTCCGAATTAGGCTTGATTCACCACACCTGTGTCACTGAAATTGCTAATTAGAAGCACGTGGTCCTAATCAGCCTTGATTGTCCACACCTGTGTCACTGGAATTGCTAATTAGAACTACCTGGTCCTTATTAGACTTGATTGTCCACACCTATGTCTCTGAACTTGCTAATTTGAAACACCAGGTGCTAATTAGCCTTGATTGTCACTAATTAGAAACAACTGGTCGAAACTTGACTTGATTGTCCACACCTGTTTCCCTCAAATTTCTAATTAGAAACACCTGGTCCAAACTAGCCTTGATTGTCCACACCTGTGTCACTGAAATTTCTAATTAGACCAACCTGGTCCTAATTAGATTTGATTGTCCACACCTGTGTTACTGAAATTGATAAAGAAACACCAGGTGCTAATTAGACTTAATTGTTACTAATTAGAAACAACTGGTCGAAACTAGACTTGATTGTAAACACCTGTTTCCCTCAAATTACTAATTAGAAACACCTGGTCCAAAGTAGCCTTGATTGTCCACACCTGTGCCACTGAAATTGCTAATTAGACCAACCTGGTCCTAATTAAACTTGATTGTCCAGACCTGTGTCACTGAAAGTGCTAAGTAGAAAAACCTGGTCCTAATTAGCCTTGATTTTCCACACCTGTGTCACTGAAATTGCTAATTAGAAAAACATGGTCTTAATTAGCCTTGATTGTCCACACCTGTGCCACTGAAATTGCTAATTAGAAACACCAGGTCGTAATTAGCCTTCATTTTTGCGAATTAGAAACACCTGGTCAAAATTAGCGCTGATAGGCCACACCTGTGTCACTGAAATTCCTAATTAGACACAGGAGGTCCTAATTAGCCTTGACTGTACACCTCTGTGTCACTGAAACTGCTAATTGGAAAAACCTGGTCCTACATAGCCTTGGTTGTGGACACCTGTGTCACTGAAATTGATAAAGAAACACCAGGTGCTAATTTGCCTTGATTGTTGCTAATTAGAAACACCTGGTCCTAACTGGCCTTGATTGGCAAAAACTCTTTCACTGAAATGACTAATTAGACACAGGTGGTCCTAATTAGCCTTGATTGTCCACACTGTGTCACTGAAATTGCTAATTAGAAGCACCTGGTCCTCATTAGCCTTGATTGGCCACAACTGTGTCAGAGAAATTGCTAATTAGAAGCACGTGGGCATAATTATCCTTGATTGGCCACACCTGTGTCACTGAAATTGCTAATTAGACGCACCTGGTCCTAATTAGCCTTGATTGTTCAAATCTGTGTCACTGCAATTCCTAATTAGACGCACCTGGTCCGAATTATCCTTGATTGGCCACAACTGTGCCACTGAAATTGCTAATTAGACGCACATGGTCCAAATTTGCCTTGATTGGCCACACCTGTGTCACTGAAATTGCTAAATAGACCCACGTGGCCCTAATCAGCCTTGATTGTCCACACCTGTGTCACTGGAATTGCTAATTAGAACCACCTGGTCCTTATTAGACTTGATTGTCCACACCTATGTCTCTGAAATTGCTAATTTGAAACACCAGGTGCTAATTAGTCTTGATTGTCACTAATTAGAAACACCTGGTCGAAACTAGACTTGATTGTCCACACCTGTTTCCCTGAAATTTCTAATTAGAAACACCTGGTCCAAACTAGCCTTGATTGTCCACACCTGTGCCACTGAAATTGCTAATTGGAAAAACCTGGTCCTACATAGACTTGCTTGTCCACACCTGTGTCACTGAAATTGATAAAGAAACACCAGGTGCTCATTAGCCTTGATTGTTGGTAATTAGAAACACCTGGTCGTATCTGGACTTGATTGGCCACACCTCTTTTACTGAAATGGCTAATTAGACACAGGTGTTCCTAATTAGCCTTGATTGTCCACACCTGTGTCACTGAAATTGCTAATTAGACGCTGGTGGTCCTAATCAGCATTGATTGTCCAGACCTGCGGCACTGAAAGTGCTAATTAGAAAAACCTGGTCCTAATTAGCCTTGATTGTCCACACCTGTGCCACTGAAATTGCTAATTAGAAACACCAGGTCGTAATTAGCCTTCATTTTTGCTAATTAGAAACACCTGGTCAAAATTTGCGCTGATAGGCCACACCTGTGTCACTGAAATTGCTAATTAGACACAGGAGGTCCTAATTAGCCTTGATTGTCCACCTCTGTGTCACTGAAACTGCTAATTGGAAACACCTGGTCCTACATAGCCTTGGCTGTCCACACCTGTGTCACTGAAATTGATAAAGAAACACCAGGTGCTAATTTGCCTTGATTGTTGCTAATTAGAAACACCTGGTCCTAACTGGGCTTGATTGGCCAAACCTCTTTCACTGAAATGACTAATTAGACGCAGGCGGTCCTAATTAGCCTTGATTGTGCACTGAAATTGCAAATTAGAAGCACCTGTTCCTAATTAGCCTTGATTGGCCACACCTGTGTCAGAGAAATTGCTAATTAGAAGCACATGGGCATAATTTTCCTTGATTGGCCACACCTGTGTCACTGAAATTGCTAATTAGACGCACCTGGTCCTAATTAGCCTTGATTGTTCAAACATGTGTCACTGCAATTCCTAATTAGACACACCTGGTCCGAATTATCCTTGATTGGCCACAACCGTGCCACTGAAATTGCTAATTAGACGCACATGGTCCAAATTTGCCTTGATTGGCCACACCTGTGTCACTGAAATTGCTAATTAGACACACCTGTTCCGAATTAGGCTTCATTGGCCACACCTGTGTCACTGAAATTGCTAATTAGACGCACCTGGTCCTAATCAGCCTTGATTGTCTACACCTGTGTCACTGGAATTGCTAACTAGAACCACCTGGTCCTTATTGGACTTGATTGTCCACACCTATGTCACTGAAATTGCTAATTAGATGCATGAGGTCCTGATCAGACTTGATTGTCTACACTGTGTGACTGAAATTGCTAATTAGAAGCACCTGGTCCTAATTAGCTTTGATTGTCTACACCTATCTCTCTGAAATTGCTAATTTGAAACACCAAGTCCTAATTAGCCTTGATTGTCTCTAATTAGAAACACCTGATCGAAACTAGCCTTGATTGTCCACACCTGTTTCCCTGAAATTGCTAATTAGAAACACCTGGTCGTAATTGGCCTTGATTGTCCACAACTATGTCACTGAGAATGTTAATTAGAAACACCTGTTCCAATTTAGGCTTGATTGGATACACCTGTGTCACTAAAATTAGTAATTGGAAGCACCTGGTCCTATTTATCCTTGATTGGCCACACCTGTGTCTCCGAAATTGCTAATTAGATGCACCTGATCTTAATTAGCCTTGATTGTCCATACTGTGTCACTGCAATTGCTAATTAGACGCACCTGGTCATAATTAGCCTTGATGTCCAAACCTGTGTCAGTGAAATTGCTAATTATACGCATCTGTTCCTAATTAGACTTGATTGTATATACCTTGTCACTGAAATTGCTAATTAGACGCACCTGATCCTAATTAGGATTGATTGGCCACAGCTGTGTCAGAGAAATTACTAATTAGAAAAACCTGGTCCTAATTAGCATTGGTTGTCCAAACTTGTGTCACTGAAATTGATAATTAGAAACACCTGGTACTAATTAGCGTTGATTGTCGCTAGTTAGAAACACCTGGTCCAAATCAGCGATAATTGGCCACACCTCGTTCACTGAAATTGCTAATTAGACACAGGTGGTCCTAATTAGCCTTGATTGGCCACACCTGTGTCACTGAAATTGCTAATTAGCTGCACGAGGTCCTGATCAGACTTGATTGTCCAGACCTGTGTCACTGAAATTGTTAATTAGATACACCTGGTCCTAATTAGCCTTGATTAGCCACACCTGTGTCACTGAAATTGCTAATTAGAAAAACCTGGTCGTAATTAGCCTTGATTCGCCATACTTGTGTCACTGAAATTGCTAATTAGAGGCACCTGGTCCTAATGAGCCTTGATTGTTCAAACCTGTGTCAAAGTAATAGGTAATTAGGTGCACCTGGTCCTAAATAGCCTTACTTGGCCACACCTGTGTCACTGAAATTGCTAATTTGAAGCACCTGGTCTAATTAGCCTTGATTGGCCACACCTGTGTCAGAGAAATTGCTAATACAAGCACGTGGACATAATTAGTCTTGATTGTTCAAACCTGTGTCACTGCAATTCCTAATTAGACGCACCTGTTCCGAATTAGGCTTGATTGGCCACACCTGTGTCACTGAAATTGCTAATTAGACGCACGTGGTCCTAAGCAGCCTTGATTGTCCACACCTGTGTCACTGAAATTACTAATTAGAAAAACTCGTCCTAATGAGTCTTGATTGTCCACACCTGTGTCACTGAATTTTCTAGTTAGAAACACCAGGTCATAATTAGCTTGATTGTCACTTATTTGAAACACTTGGTCGTAACTAGCCTGATTGTCCACACCTGTGTCCCTGAAATTGCTAATTTGAAACACTTGGTCCAAATTAGCCTTGATTGGTCACACCTTTTGCACTGAAATTGCTAATTAGACGCACCTGGCCCTAATTAGCCCTTATTGGCCAAACCTGTATCCCTGAAATTGCTAATTTGATGCACCTGGTACTAATTGGCCTTGATTGGTTACACCTGTGACACTGAAATTGCTAATTAGTCGCACCTGGTCCTAAGTAGCCTTGATTGTCTATACCTTTTTCACTGAAATTGCTAATTAGACGCACTTGATCCTTATTAGGATTGATTGGCCACACCTGTGTCTGAGAAATTGCAAATTAGAAAAACCTGGTCCTAATTAGGCTTGGTTGTCCACACCTGTGTCACTGAAATTCCTAATTAGAACCACCTGGTCCTAAGTAGCCTTGATTGTCCACACCTATGTCTCTGAAATTGCTAATTTGAAACACCAGGTGCTAATTAGCCTTGATTGTCACTAATTAGAAACACCTGGTCGAAACTAGAGTTGATCGTACACACATGTTTCCCTGAAATTTCTAATTAGAAACACCTGGTCCAAACTAGCCTTGATTGTCTACACCTGTGCCACTGAAATTGATAATTAGACGACTTGGTCCTAATTAGACTTGATTATCCACACCTGTGCCACTGAAATTGCTAATTGGAAAAACCTGGTCCTACATAGACTTGCTTGTCCACACCTGTGTCACTGAAATTGATAAAGAAACACCAGGTGCTCATTAGCCTTGATTGTTGGTAATTAGAAACACCTGGTCGTAACTGGCCTTGATTGGCCACACCTCTTTTACTGAAATGGCTAATTAGATGCAGGTGTTCCTAATTAGCCTTGATTGTCCACACCTGTGTCACTGAAATTGCTAATTAGACGCTGGTGGTCCTAATCAACATTGATTGTCCAGACCTGCGTCACTGAAAGTGCTAATTAGAAAAACCCGGTCCTAATTAGCCTTGATTGTCCACACCCGTGTCACTGAAATTGCTAATTAGAAAAACCTGGTCTTAATTAGCCTTGATTGTCCACACCTGTGCCACTGAAATTGCTAATTAGAAACACCAGGTCGTAATTAGCCTTCATTTTCCCTAATTAGAAACACCTGGTCAAAATTAGCGCTGATAGGCCACACCTGTGTCACTGAAATTGCTAATTAGACACAGGAGGTCCTAATTAGCCTTGATTGTCCACCTCTGTGTCACTGAAACTGCTAATTGGAAAAACCTGGTCCTACATAGCCTTGGTTGTCCACACCTGTGTCACTCAAATTGATAAAGAAACACCAGGTGCTAATTTGCCTTGATTGTTGCTAATTAGAAACACCTGGCCCTAACTGGCCTTGATTGGCCAAACCTCTTTCACTGAAATGACTAATTAGACGCAGGCGGTCCTAATTAGCCTTGATTGTCCACACTGTGTCACTGACATTGCTAATTAGAAGCACCTGGTCCTAATTAGCCTTGATTGGCCACACCTGTGTCAGAGAAATTGCTAATTAGAAGCACGTGGGCATAATTATCCTTGATTGGCCACACCTGTGTCACTGAAATTGCTAATTAGACGCACCTGGTCCTGATTAGCCTTGATTGTTCAAACCTGTGTCACTGCAATTCCTAATTAGACACACCTGGTCCGAATTATCCTTGATTGGCCACAACCGTGCCACTGAAATTGCTAATTAGACGCACATGGTCCAAATTTGCCTTGATTGGCCACATTGGGTCACTGAAATTGCTAATTAGACGCACCTGTTCCGAATTAGGCTTGATTGGCCACACCTGTGTCACTGAAATTGCTAAATAGACGCACGTGATCCTAATCAGCCTTGATTGTCCACACCTGTGTCACTGGAATTGCTAATTAGAACCACCTGGTCCTTATTAGACTTGATTGTTCACACCTATGTCTCTGAAATTGCTAATTGGAAACACCAGGTGCTAATTAGCCTTGATTGTCACTAATTAGAAACACCTGGTCGAAACTAGACTACATTGTCCACACCTGTTTCCCTGAAATTTCTAATTAGAAACACCTGGTCCAAACTAGCCTTGATTGTCCACACCTGTGCCACTGAAATTGCTAATTGGAAAAACCTGGTCCCACATAGCCTTGGTTGTCCACACCTGTGTCACTGAAATAGATAAAGAAACACCAGGTGCTAATTAGCCTTGATTGTTTGTAATTAGAAACACCTGGCCGGAACTGGCCTTGATTGGCCACACCTCTTTTACTGAAATGGCTAATTAGACACAGGCGGTCCTAATTAGCCTTGATTGTCCACACTGTGTCACTGAAATTGCTAATTAGAAGCACCTGGTCCTAATTAGCCTTGATTGGCCACACCTGTGTCAGAGAAATTGCTAATTAGAAGCATGTGGGCATAATTATCCTTGATTGGCCACACCTGTGTCAATGAAATTGCTAATCACACGCACCTGGTCCTAATTAGTCTTGATTGTTCAAACCTGTGTCACTGCAATTCCTAATTAGACGCATCTGGTCCGAATTATCCTTGATTGGCCACAACTGTGCCACTGAAATTGCTAATTAGACGCACATGGTCCAAATTTGCCTTGATTGTCCACACCTATGTCTCTGAACTTGCTAATTTGAAACACCAGGTGCTAATTAGCCTTGATTGTCACTAATTAGAAACACCTGGTCGAAACTAGACTTGATTGTCCACACCTGTTTCCCTGAAATTTCTAATTAGAAACACCTGGTCCAAACAAGCCTTGATTGTCCACACCTGTGCCACTGAAATTGCTAATTTGAAAAACCTGGTCCTACATAGACTTGGTTGTCCACACCTGTGTCACTGAAATTGAGAAAGAAACACCAGGTGCCAATTAGCCTTGATTGTTGGTAATTAAAAACACCTGGCCGGAACTGGCCTTGATTGGCCACACCTCTTTTACTGAAATGGCTAATTAGACGCAGGTGTTCCTAATTAGCCTTGATTGTCCACACCTGTGTCATTGAAATTGCTAATAAGACGCTGGTGGTCCTAATCAGCATTGATTGTCCAGACCTGCATCTCTGAGAGTGCTAATTAGAAAACCCTGGTCCTAGTTAGCCTTGATTGTGCACACCTGTGTCACTGAAATTGCTAATTAGAAAAACCTGGTCTTAATTAGCCTTGATTGTCCACACCTGTGCCACTGAAATTGCTAATTAGAAACACCAGGTCGTAATTAGCCTTCATTTTCGCTAATTAGAAACACCTGGTAAAAATTAGCGCTGATAGGCCACACCAGTGTCATTGAAATTGCTAATTAGACACAGGAGGTCCTAATTAGCCTTGACTGTCCACCTCTGTGTCACTGAAATTGCTAATTGGGAAAACCTGGTCCTACATAGCCTTGGTTGTCCACACCTGTGTCACTGAAATTGATAAAGAAACACCAGGTGCTAATTTTCCTTGATTGTTGCTAATTAAAAACACCTGGTCTCATCTGGCCTTGATTGGCCAAACCTCTTTCCCTGAAATGACTAATTAGACACAGGCGGTCCTAATTAGTTTTGATTGTCCACACTGTGTCACTGAAATTGCTAATTAGAAGCACCTGGTCCTCATTAGCCTTGATTGGCCACACCTGTGTCAGAGAAATTGCTAATTAGAAGCACGTGGGCATAATTATCCTTGATTGGCCACACCTGTGTCACTGAAATTGGTAATTAGACACACCTGGTCCTAATTAGCCTTGATTGTTCAAACCTGTGTCACTGCAATTCCTAATTAGACGCACCTGGCTGAATTATCCTTGATTGGCCACAACTGTGCCACTGAAATTGCTAATTAGACGCACATGGTCCAAATTTGCCTTGATTGGCCACACCTGTGTCACTGAAATTGCTAATTAGACGCACGTGGTCCTAATCAGCCTTGATTGTCCACACCTGTGTCACTGGAATTGCTAATTAGAAGCACCTGGTCCTAATTATCCTTGATTGTCTACACCTATGTCTCTGAAATTGCTAATTTGAAACACCAAGTCCAAATTCGCCTTGATTGTCGCTAGTTAGAAACACCTGATCGAAAGTAGCCTTGATTGTCCACACCTGTTTCCCTGAAATTGCTAATTAGGAACACCTGGTCGTAATTGGCCTTGATTGTCTACACCTATGTCTCTGAAATTGCTAATTTGAAACACCAAGTCGTAATTAGCCTTGATTGTCGCTACTTAGAAACACCTGATTGAAACTAGCCTTGATTGTCCACACCTGTTTCCCTGAAATTGCTAATTAGAAACATCTGGTCGTAATTGGCCTTGATTGTCCACAACTGTGTCACTGAGAATGTTAATTAGAAACACCTGTTCCAATTTAGGCTTGATTGGATACACCTGTGTCACTAAAATTAGTAATTGGAAGCACCTGGTCCTATTTATCCTTGATTGGCCACACCTGTGTCTCCGAAATTGCTAATTAGATGCACCTGGTCTTAATAAGCCTTGATTGTCCATACTGTGTCAATGCAATTGCTAATTAGACGCACCTGGTCATAATTAGCCTTGATGTCCAAACCTGTGTCAGTGCAATTGCTAATTATACGCATCTGTTCCTAATTAGACTTGATTGTATATACCTGTGTCACTGAAATTGCTAAATAGACGCACCTGATCCTAATTAGGATTGATTGGCCACAGCTGTGTCAGAGAAATTACTAATTAGAAAAACCTGGTCCTAATTAGCATTGGTTGTCCAAACTTGTGTCACTGAAATTGATAATTAGAAACACCTGGTCCTAATTAGCTTTAATTGTGGCTAGTTAGAAACACCTGGTCCAAATTAGCGTTAATTGACCACACCTCTTTCACTGAAATTGCTAATTAGACACAGGTGGTCCTAATTAGCCTTGATTGGCCACACCTGTGTCACTGAAATTGCTAATTAGACGCACCTGGTCCTAATCAGCCTTGATTGTTCACACCTGTGTCACTGGAATTGCTAATTAGAAACACCTGGTCCTAATTAGCCTTGATTGTCCACACCTGTGTCACTGAAATTGCTAATTAGATACACCTGGTCCTAATTAGCCTTGATTGGCCACACCTGTGTCACTGAAATTGCTAATTGGAGGCACCTGGTCCTAATGAGCCTTGATTGGCCAAACCTGTGTCAATAAAATTGGTAATTAGGTTCACCTGGTCCTACATAGCCTTGAGTGTCTATACCTTTTTCACTGAAATTGCTAATTAGACGCACTTGATCCTAATTAGGATTGATTGGCCACACCTGTGTCTGAGAAATTGCTAATGAGAAAAACCTGGTCCTAATTAGCCTTGGTTGTCCAAACCTGTGTCACTGAAATTGATAATTAGAAACACCTGGTCCTAATTAGCATTGATTATCACTAGTTAGAAACACCTGGTCCAAATTACCCTTGATTTGACACACCTATATCACTGAAATTGCTAATTAGAAACACCTGGTCCAAACTAGCCTTGATTGTCCACACCTGTGCCACTGAAATTGCTAATTAGACCAACCTGGTCCTAATTAGACTTGGTTGTCCACACCTGTGTCACTGAAATTGAGAAAGAAACACCAGGTGCTAATTAGCCTTGATTGTTGGTAATTAGAAACACCTGGCCATAACTGGCCTTGATTGACCACACCTCTTTTACTGAAATGGCTAATTAGATGCAGGTGTTCCTAAGTAGCCTTGATTGTCCACACCTGTGTCACTGAAATTGCTAATTAGACGCTGGTGGTCCTAATCAGCATTGATTGTCCACACCTGCCTCATTGAAAGTGCTAACTAGAAAAACCTGGTCCTAATTAGCCTTGATTGTCCACACCTGTGTCACTGAAATTGCTAATTGGAAAAACCTGGTCCTACATAGCCTTGGTTGTCCATACCTCTGTCACTGAAATTGATAATTAGAAACAGCTGTTCCTAATTAGCCCTGATTGTCACAAATTAGAAACACCTGGCCCAAATTACCCTTGATTTGACACACCTATATCACTGAAATTGCTAATTAGATGCACGAGGTCCTGATCAGACTTGATTGTCCACACTGTGTCACTGGAATTGCTAATTAGAAGCACCTGGTCCTAATTAGCCTTGATTGTCTACACCTATGTCTCTGAAATTGCTAATTTGAAACACCAGGTGCTAATGAGCCTTGATTGTCCCTAATTTGGAATAACTGATCGCAATTAGCCTTGACTGTCCACACCTGTGTCACTGAAATTGTTAATTAGATACACCTGGTCCTAATTAGCCTTGATTGGCCACACCTGTGTCACTGAAATTGCTAATTAGAAGCACCTGGTCCTAATTAGCCTTGATTGGCCATACTTGTGTCACTGAAATTGCTAATTAGAGGCACCTGGTCCTAATGAGCCTTGATTGTCCAAACCTGTGTCAATGTAATAGGTAATTAGGTGCACCTGGTCCTAAATAGCCTTACTTGGCCACACCTGTGTCACTGAAATTGCTAATTAGAAGCACCTGGTCCTAATTAGCCTTGATTGGCCACACCTGTGTCAGAGAAATTGCTAATACAAGCACGTGGACATAATTAGCCTTGATTATCCTCACCTGTGTCACTGAAATTGCTAATTAGACGCTGGTGGTCCTAATCAGCATTGATTGTCCAGACTTGTGTCACTGAAATTGCTAATTAGAAGCACCTGGTCCTAATTAGCCTTGATTGGCCACACCTGTGTCAGAGAAATTGCTAATTAGAAGCACGTGGGCATAATTATCCTTGATTGGCCACACCTGTGTCACTGAAATTGCTAATTAGACGCACCTGGTCCTGATTAGCCTTGATTGTTCAAACCTGTGTCACTGCAATTCCTAATTAGACGCACCTGGTCCGAATTATCTTTGATTGGCCACAACTGTGCCACTGAAATTGCTAATTAGACACACATGGTCCAAATTTGCCTTGATTGGCCACACCTGTGTCGCTGAAATTGCTAATTAGACACACCTGTTCCGAATTAGGCTTGATTCACCACACCTGTGTCACTGAAATTGCTAATTAGACGCACGTGGTCCTAATCAGCCTTGATTGTCTACACCTGTGTCACTGGAATTGCTAATTAGAACCACCTGGTCCTTATTAGACTTGATTGTCCACACCTATGTCTCTGAACTTGCTAATTTGAAACACCAGGTGCTAATTAGCCTTGATTGTCACTAATTAGAAACACCTGGTCGAAACTAGACTTGATTGTCCACACCTGTTTCCCTGAAATTTCTAATTAGAAACACCTGGTCCAAACTAGCCTTGATTGTCCACACCTGTGCCACTGAAATTGCTATTTTGAAAAACCTGGTCCTACATAGACTTGGTTGTCCACACCTGTGTCACTGAAATTGATAAAGAAACACCAGGTGCTAATTAGCCTTGATTGTTGGTAATTAGAAACACCTGGCCGTAACTGGCCTTGATTGGCCACACCTCTTTTACTGAAATGGCTAATTAGACGCAGGTGTTCCTAATTAGCCTTGATTGTCCACACCTGTGTCATTGAAATTGCTAATTAGATGCTGGTGGTCCTAATCAGCATTGATTGTCCAGACCTGAATCTCTGAAAGTGCTAATTAGAAAACCCTGGTCCTAGTTAGCCTTGATTGTGCACACCTGTGTCACTGAAATTGCTAATTAGAAAAACCTGGTCTTAATTAGCCTTGATTGTCCACACCTGTGCCACTGAAATTGCTAATTAGAAACACCAGGTCGTAATTAGCCTTCATTTTCGCTAATTAGAAACACCTGGTAAAAATTAGCGCTGATAGGCCACACCAGTGTCATTGAAATTGCTAATTAGAAACAGGAGGTCCTAATTAGCCTTGACTGTCCACCTCTGTGTCACTGAAATTGCTAATTGGGAAAACCTGGTCCTACATAGCCTTGGTTGTCCACACCTGTGTCACTGAAATTGATAAAGAAACACCAGGTGCTAATTTGCCTTGATTGTTGCTAATTAGAAACACTTGGTCTTATCTGGCCTTGATTGGCCAAACCTCTTTCCCTGAAATGACTAATTAGACACAGGCAGTCCTAATTAGTCTTGATTGTCCACACTGTGTCACTGAAATTGCTAATTAGAAGCACCTGGTCCTCATTAGCCTTGATTGGCCACACCTGTGTCAGAGAAATTGCTAATTAGAAGCACGTGGGCATAATTATCCTTGATTGGCCACACCTGTGTCACTGAAATTGGTAATTAGACGCACCTGGTCCTAATTAGCCTTGATTGTTCAAACCTGTGTCACTGCAATTCCTAATTAGACGCACCTGGTCTGAATTATCCTTGATTGGCCACAACTGTGCCACTGAAATTGCTAATTAGACGCACATGGTCCAAATTTTACTTGATTAGCCACACCTGTGTCACTGACATTGCTAATTAGACGCACGTGGTCCTAATCAGCCTTGATTGTCCACACCTGTGTCACTGGAATTGCTAATTAGAAGCACCTGGTCCTAATTAACCTTGATTGTCTACACCTATGTCTCTGAAATTGCTAATTTGAAACACCAAGTCCAAATTCGCCTTGATTGTCGCTAGTTAGAAACACCTGATCGAAAGTAGCCTTGATTGTCCACACCTGTTTCCCTGAAATTGCTAATTAGGAACACCTGGTCATAATTGGCCTTGATTGTCTACACCTATGTCTCTGAAATTGCTAATTTGAAACACCAAGTCCTAATTAGCCTTGATTGTCGCTACTTAGAAACACCTGATCAAAACTAGCATTGATTGTCCACACCTGTTTCCCTGAAATTGCTAATTAGAAACATCTGGTCGTAATTGGCCTTGATTGTCCACAACTGTGTCACTGAGAATGTTAATTAGAAACACCTGTTCCAATTTAGGCTTGATTGGATACACCTGTGTCACTAAAATTAGTAATTGGAAGCACCTGGTCCTATTTATCCTTGATTGGCCACACCTGTGTCTCCGAAATTGCTAATTAGATGCACCTGGTCTTAATAAGCCTTGATTGTCCATACTGTGTCAATGCAAATGCTAATTAGACGCACCTGGTCATAATTAGCCTTGATGTCCAAACCTGTGTCAGTGCAATTGCTAATTATACGCATCTGTTCCTAATTAGACTTGATTGTATATACCTGTGTCACTGAAATTGCTAAATAGACGCACCTGATCCTAATTAGGATTGATTGGCCACAGCTGTGTCAGAGAAATTACTAATTAGAAAAACCTGGTCCTAATTAGCATTGGTTGTCCAAACTTGTGTCACTGAAATTGATAATTAGAAACACCTGGTCCTAATTAGCGTTGATTGTGGCAAGTTAGAGACACCTTGTCCAAATTAGCGTTAATTCGCCACACCTCTTTCACTGAAATTGCTAATTAGACACAGGTGGTCCTAATTAGCCTTGATTGGCCACACCTGTATCACTGAAATTGCTAATTAGACGTACCTGGTCCTAATCAGCCTTGATTGTTCACATCTGTGTCACTGGAATTGCTAATTAGAAACACCTGGTCCTAATTAGCCTTGATTGTCCACTCCTATGTTTCTGAAATTGCTAATTTGAAACACCGGGTCCTAATTAGCCTTGAATGTCCCTAATTTGGAATAACTTGTCGCAATTAGCCTTGATTGTCCACACCTGTGTCACTGAATTTATTAGATACACCTGGTCCTAATTAGCCTTGATTGGCCACACCTGTGTCACTGAAATTGCTAATTAGATGCACGAAGTCCTAATCAGCCTTGATTGTCCACACCTGTGTCACTGAAATTGCTAATTGGAGGCACCTGGTCCTAATGAGCCTTGATTGTCCAAACCTGTGTCAATGAAATTGGTAATTAGGTGCACCTGGTCCTAAATAGCCTTGATTGGCCACACCGGTGTCACTGAAATTGCTAATTAGAAGCACCTGGTCATAATTAGCCTTGATTGTTCAAACCTCTGTCACTGCAATTGCTAATTAGACGCACCTGTTCCGAATTAGGCTTGATTGGCCACACCTGTGTCACTGAAATTGCTAATTAGACGCACGTGGTCCTAAGCAGCCTTGATTGTCCACACCTGTGTCACTGAAAGTACTAATTAGAAAAACTCGTCCTAATGAATCTTGATTGTCCACACCTGTGTCACTGAATTTTCTAGTTAGAAACACCAGGTCATAATTAGCTTGATTGTCACTTATTTGAAACACTTGGTCGTAACTAGCCTGATTGTCCACACCTGTGTCCCTGAAATTGCTAATTTGAAACACTTGGTCCAAATTAGCCTTGATTGGTCACACCTTTTGCACTGAAATTGCTAATTAGACGCACCTGGTCCTAATTAGCCCTTATTGGCCAATCCTGTATCCCTGAAATTGCTAATTTGATGCACCTGGTACTAATTGGCCTTGATTGGCCACACCTGTGACACTGAAATTGCTAATTAGTCGCACCTGGTCCTAATTAGCCTTGAATGTCTATACCTTTTTCACTGAAATTGCTAATTAGACGCACTTGATCCTTATTAGGATTGATTGGCCACACCTGTGTCTGAGAAATTGCTAATGAGAAAAACCTGGTCCTAATTAGCCTTGGTTGTCCAAACCTGTGTCACTGAAATTGATAATTAGATGCACGAAATCCAAATCAACCTTGATTGTCCACACCTGTGTCACTGAAATTGCTAATTAGAATGACCTGGTCTGAATTAGCCTTGATTGTCCACACCTATGTCTCTGAAATTGCTAATTTGAAACACCAGGTGCTAATTAGCCTTGATTGTCACTAATTAGAAACACCTAGCCCAAATTACCCTTAATTTGACACACCTATATCACTGAAATTGCTAATTAGAAACACCTGGTCCAAATTAGCCTTGATTGTCCACACCTGTGCCACTGAAATTGCTAATTAGACCAACCTGGTCCTAATTAGACTTGGTTGTCCACACCTGTGTCACTGAAATTGAGAAAGAAACACCAGGTGCTAATTAGCCTTGATTGTTGGTAATTAGAAACACCTGGCCATAACTGGCCTTGATTGGCCACAACTCTTTTACTGAAATGGCTAATTAGATGCAGGTGTTCCTAAGTAGCCTTGATTGTCCACACCTGTGTCACTGAAATTGCTAATTAGACGCTGGTGGTCCTAATCAGCATTGATTGTCCACACCTGCCTCATTGAAAGTGCTAACTAGAAAAACCTGGTCCTAATTAGCCTTGATTGTCCACACCTGTGTCACTGAAATTGCTAATTGGAAAAACCTGGTCCTACATAGCCTTGGTTGTCCATACCTCTGTCACTGAAATTGATAATTAGAAACAGCTGTTCCTAATTAGCCCTGATTGTCACAAATTAGAAACACCTGGCCCAAATTACCCTTGATTTGACACACCTATATCACTGCAATTGCTAATTAGATGCACGAGGTCCTGATAAGACTTGATTGTCCACACATGTGTCACTGAAATTGCTAATTGGAAAAACCTGGTCCTACATAGCCTTGGTTGTCCACACCTGTGTCACTGAAATTGGTAAAGAAACACCAGGTGATAATTTACTTTGATTGTTGCAAATTAGAAACACCTGGTCCTAACTGGCCTTGATTGGCCAAACCTCTTTCACTGAAATGACTAATTAGAGGCAGGCGGTCCTAATTAGCCTTGATTGTCCACACCTGTGTCACTGAAATTGCTAATAAAAAAACCTGGTCTTAATTAGCCTTGATTGTCCACACCTGTGCCACTGAAATTGCTAATTAGAAACACCAGGTCGTAATTAGCCTTCATTTTCGCTAATTAGAAACACCTGGTCAAAATTAGCGCTGATAGGCCACACCTGTGTCACTGAAATTGCTAATTAGACACAGGAGGTCCTAATTAGCCTTGATTGTCCACCTCTGTGTCACTGAAATTGCTAATTGGAAAAAACTGGTCCTACATAGCCTTGGTGGTCGACACTTGTGTCACTGAAATTGATAAAGAACACCAGGTGCTAATTTGCCTTGATTGTTGCTAATTAGAAACACCTGGCCGTAACTGGCCTTGATTGGCCAAACCTCCTTCCCTGAAATGACTAATTAGACACAGGCGGTCCTAATTAGACTTGATTGTCCGCACTGTGTCACTGAAATAGCTAATTAAAAGCACCTGGTCCTAATTAGCCTTGATGGGCCACAACTGTGTCAGAGAAATTGCTAATTAGAAGCACGTGGCATAATTATCCTTGATTGGCCACACCTGTGTCACTGAAATTGCTAATTAGACGCACCTGGTCTTAATTAGCCTTGATTGTTCAAACCTGTGTCACTGCAATTCCTAATTAGACGCACCTGGTCCGAATTATCCTTGATTGGCCACAACCATGCCACTGAAATTGCTAATTAGACGCACGTGGTTCAAATTTCCCTTGATTGGCCACACCTGTGTCACTGTAATTGCTAATTAGACGCACCTGTTCCGAATTAGGCTTGATTCACCACACCTGTGTCACTGAAATTGCTAATTAGACGCACGTGGTCCTAATCAGCCTTGATTGTCCACACCTGTGTCACTGGAATTGCTAATTAGAATCACCTGGTCCTTATTAGCCTTGATTGTCCACACCTATGTCTCTGAAATTGCTAATTTGAAATAACAGGTGCTAATTAGCCTTGATTGTCACTAATTAGAAACAACTGGTCGAAACTAGACTTGATTGTCCACACCTGTTTCCCTCAAATTTCTAATTAGAAACACCTGGTCCAAACCAGCCTTGATTGTCCACACCTGTGCCACTGAAATTGCTAATTGGAAACACCTGGTCCTACATAGACCACACCTGTGTCACTGAAATTGATAAAGAAACACCAGGTGCTAATTTGCCTTGATTGTTGCTAATTAGAAACACCTGGTCCTATCTGGCCTTGATTGGCCAAACCTCTTTCCCTGAAATGACTAATTAGACACAGGCGGTCCTAATTAGTCTTGATTGTCCACACTGTGTCACTGAAATTGCTAATTAGAAGCACCTGGTCCTAATTAGCCTTGATTGGCCACACCTGTGTCAGAGAAATTGCTAATTAGAAGCACGTGGGCATAATTATCCTTGATTGGCCACACCTGTGTCACTGAAATTGCTAATTAGACGCACCTGGTCCTGATTAGCCTTGATTGTTCAAACCTGTGTCACTGCAATTCCTAATTAGACGCACCTGGTCTGAATTATCCTTGATTGGCCACAACTGTGCCACTGAAATTGCTAATTAGACGCACATGGTCCAAATTTGCCTTGATTGGCCACACCTGTGTCACTGAAATTGCTAATTAGACGCACGTGGTCCTAATCAGTCTTGATTGTCCACACCTGTGTCACTGGAATTGCTAATTAGAAGCACCTGGTCCTAATTAGCCTTGATTGTCTACACCTATGTCTCTGAAATTGCTAATTTGAAACACCAAGTCCTAATTCGCCTTGATTGTCGCTGTTTAGAAACACCTGATCGAAAGTAGCCTTGATTGTCCACACCTGTTTCCCTGAAATTGCTAATTAGGAACACCTGGTCGTAATTGGCCTTGATTGTCTACACCTATGTCTCTGAAATTGCTAATTTGAAACACCAAGTCCTAATTAGCCTTGATTGTCGCTACTTAGAAACACCTGATCAAAACTAGCATTGATTGTCCACACCTGTTTCCCTGAAATTGCTAATTAGAAACATCTGGTCGTAATTGGCCTTGATTGTCCACAACTGTGTCACTGAGAATGTTAATTAGAAACACCTGTTCCAATTTAGGCTTGATTGGATACACCTGTGTCACTAAAATTAGTAATTGGAAGCACCTGGTCCTATTTATCCTTGATTGGCCACACCTGTGTCTCCGAAATTGCTAATTAGATGCACCTGGTCTTAATAAGCCTTGATTGTCCATACTGTGTCAATGCAATTGCTAATTAGACGCACCTGGTCATAATTAGCCTTGATGTCCAAACCTGTGTCAGTGCAATTGCTAATTATACGCATCTGTTCCTAATTAGCCTTGAGTGTCTATACCTTTTTCACTGAAATTGCTAAATAGACGCACCTGATCCTAATTAGGATTGATTGGCCACAGCTGTGTCAGAGAAATTACTAATTAGAAAAACCTGGTCCTAATTAGCATTGGTTGTCCAAACTTGTGTCACTGAAATTGATAATTAGAAACACCTGGTCCTAATTAGCGTTGATTGTGGCTAGTTAGAAACACCTTGTCCAAATTAGCGTTAATTGGCCACACCTCTTCCACTGAAATTGCTAATTAAACACAGGTGGTCCTAATTAGCCTTGATTGGCCACACCTGTGTCACTGAAATTGCTAATTAGACGTACCTGGTCCTAATCAGCCTTGATTGTTCACACCTGTGTCACTGGAATTGCTAATTAGAAACACCTGGTCCTAATTAGCCTTGATTGTCCACACCTATGTTTCTGAAATTGCTAATTTGAAACACCGGGTCCTAATTAGCCTTGAATGTCCCTAATTTGGAATAACTTGTCGCAATTAGCCTTGATTGTCCACACCTGTGTCACTGAAGTTATTAGATACACCTGGTCCTAATTAGCCTTGATTGGCCACACCTGTGTCACTGAAATTGCTAATTAGATGCACGAAGTCCTAATCAGCCTTGATTGTCCACACCTGTGTCACTGAAATTGCTAATTCGAGGCACCTGGTCCTAATGAGCCTTGATTGTCCAAACCTGTGTCAATGAAATTGGTAATTAGGTGCACCTGGTCCTAAATAGCCTTGATTGGCCACACCGGGGTCACTGAAATTGCTAATTAGAAGCACCTGGTCATAATTAGCCTTGATTGTTCAAACCTGTGTCAGAGAAATAGCTAATTACAAGCACGTGGACAAAATTAGCCTTGATTGTTCAAACCTCTGTCACTGCAATTGCTAATTAGACGCACCTGTTCCGAATTAGGCTTGATTGGCCACACCTGTGTCACTGAAATTGCTAATTAGACGCACGTGGTCCTAAGCAGCCTTGATTGTCCACACCTGTGTCACTGAAAGTACTAATTAGAAAAACTCGTCCTAATGAATCTTGATTGTCCACACCTGTGTCACTGAATTTTCTAGTTAGAAACACCAGGTCATAATTAGCTTGATTGTCACTTATTTGAAACACTTGGTCGTAACTAGCCTGATTGTCCACACCTGTGTCCCTGAAATTGCTAATTTGAAACACTTGGTCCAAATTAGCCTTGATTGGTCACACCTTTTGCACTGAAATTGCTAATTAGACGCACCTGGTCCTAATTAGCCCTTATTGGCCAATCCTGTATCCCTGAAATTGCTAATTTGATGCACCTGGTACTAATTGGCCTTGATTGGCCACACCTGTGACATTGAAATTGCTAATTAGTCGCACCTGGTCCTAATTAGCCTTGAGTGTCTATACCTTCTTCACTGAAATTGCTAATTAGACGCACTTGATCCTAATTAGGATTGATTGGCCACACCTGTGTCTGAGAAATTGCTAATGAGAAAAACCTGGTCCTAATTAGCCTTGGTTGTCCAAACCTGTGTCACTGAAATTGATAATTAGAAACACCTGGTCCTAATTAGCATTGATTGTCACTAGTTAGAAACACCTGGTCCAAATTAGCGTTAATTGGCCACACCTCTTTCACTGAAATTGCTAATTAGCCTTGATTGAACACACCTGTGTCACTGTAATTGCTAATTAGATGCACGAAGTCCAAATCAGCCTTGATTGTCCACACCTGTGTCACTGAAATTGCTAATTAGAACGACCTGGTCCGAACTAGCCTTGGTTGTCCACACCTATGTCTCTGAAATTGCTAATTTGAAACACCAGGTGCTAATTAGCCTTGATTGTCACTAATTAGAAACACCTAGCCCAAATTACCCTTGATTTGACACACCTATATCACTGAAATTGCTAATTAGAAACACCTGGTCCAAACTAGCCTTGATTGTCCACACCTGTGCCACTGAAATTGCTAATTAGACCAACCTGGTCCTAATTAGACTTGGTTGTCCACACCTGTGTCACTGAAATTGATAAAGAAACACCAGGTGCTAATTAGCCTTGATTGTTGGTAATTAGAAACACCTGGCCATAACTGGCCTTGATTGGCCACACCTCTTTTACTGAAATGGCTAATTAGATGCAGGTGTTCCTAAGTAGCCTTGATTGTCCACACCTGTGTCACTGAAATTGCTAATTAGACGCTGGTGGTCCTAATCAGCATTGATTGTCCACACCTGCCTCATTGAAAGTGCTAACTAGAAAAACCTGGTCCTAATTAGCCTTGATTGTCCACACCTGTGTCACTGAAATTGCTAATTGGAAAAACCTGGTCCTACATAGCCTTGGTTGTCCATACCTCTGTCACTGAAATTAATAATTAGAAACAGCTGTTCCTAATTAGCCCTGATTGTCACAAATTAGAAACACCTGGCCCAAATTACCCTTGATTTGACACACCTATATCACTGAAATTGCTAATTAGATGCACGAGGTCCTGATCAGACTTGATTGTCCACGCTGTGTCACTGGAATTGCTAATTAGAAGCACCTGGTCCTAATTAGCCTTGATTGTCTGCACCTATGTCTCTGAAATTGCTAATTTGAAACACCAGGTGCTAATGAGCCTTGATTGTCCCTAATTTGGAATAACTGGTCGCAATTAGCCTTGACTATCCACACCTGTGTCACTGAAATTGTTGATTAGATACACCTGGTCCTAATTAGCCTTGATTGGCCACACCTGTGTCACTGAAATTGCTAATTAGAAGCACCTGGTCCTAATTAGCCTTGATTGGCCATACTTGTGTCACTGAAATTGCTAATTAGAGGCACCTGGTCCTAATGAGCCTTGATTGTCCAAACCTGTGTCAATGTAATAGGTAATTAGGTGCACCTGGTCCTAAATAGCCTTACTTGGCCACACCTGTGTCACCGAAATTGCTAATTAGAAGCACCTGGTCCTAATTAGCCTTGATTGGCCACACCTGTGTCAGAGAAAGTGCTAATTGGAAAAACCTGGTCCTAATTAGCCTTGATTGTCCACACCAGTGTCACTGCAATTCCTAATTAGACGCACCTGTTCCGAATTAGGCTTGATTGGCCACACCTGTGTCACTGAAATTGCTAATTAGACGCACGTGGTCCTAAGCAGCCTTGATTGTCCACACCTGTGTCACTGAAATTACTAATTAGAAAAACTGGTCCTAATGAGTCTTGATTGTCCACACCTGTGTCACTGAATTTTCTAGTTAGAAACACCAGGTTATAATTAGCTTGATTGTCACTTATTTGAAACACTTGGTCCTAACTAGCCTGATTGTCCACACCTGTGTCCCTGAAATTGCTAATTTGAAACACTTGGTCCAAATTAGCCTTGATTGGTCACACCTTTTGCACTGAAATTGCTAATTAGATGCACCTGGTCCTAATTAGCCCTCATTGGCCAAACTTGTATCCCTGAAATTGCTAATTTGATGCACCTGGTACTAATTGGCCTTGATGGGCTACACCTGTGACACTGAAATTGCTAATTAGTCGCACCTGGTCCTAAGTAGCCTTGATTGTCTATACCTTTTTCACTGAAATTGCTAATTAGACGCACTTGATCCTTATTAGGATTGATTGGCCACACCTGTGTCTGAGAAATTGCTAATTAGAAAAACCTCGTCCTAATTAGCCTTGGTTGTCCACACCTGTGTCACTGAAATTCCTAATTAGAACCACCTGGTCCTAATTAGCCTTGATTGTCCACACCTATGTCTCTGAAATTGCTAATTTGAAACACCAGGTGCTAATTAGCCTTGATTGTCACTAATTAGAAACACCTGGTCGAAACTAGACTTGATTGTCCACACATGTTTCCCTGAAATTTCTAATTAGAAACACCTGGTCCAAACCAGCCTTGATTGTCTACACCTGTGCCACTGAAATTGATACTTAGACGACTTGGTCCTAATTAGCCTTGATTGTCCACACCTCTGCCACTGAAATTGCTAATTGGAAAAACCTGGTCCTACATAGACTTGGTTGTCCACACCTGTGTCACTGAAATTGATAAAGAAACACCAGGTGCTAATTAGCCTTGATTGTTGGTAATTAGATACACCTGGCCATAACTGGCCTTGATTGGCCACACCTCTTTTACTGAAATGGCTAATTAGACGCAGGTGTTCCTAATTAGCCTTGATTGTCCACACCTGTGTCACTGAAATTGCTAATTAGACGCTGGTGGTCCTAATCAGCATTGATTGTCCAGACGTGTGTCACTGAAATTGCTAATTAGAAGCACCTGGTCCTAATTAGCCTTGATTGGCCACACCTGTGTCAGAGAAATTGCTAATTAGAAGCAGGTGGGCATAATTATACTTGATTGGCCACACCTGTGTCACTGAAATTGCTAATTAGACGCACCTGGTCCTAATTAGCCTTGATTGTTCAAACCTGTGTCACTGCAACTCCTAATTAGACGCACCTGGTCCGAATTATCCTTGAATGGCCACAACTGTGCCACTGAAATTGCTAATTAGACACACATGGTCCAAATTTCCCTTGATTGGCCACACCTGTGTCGCTGAAATTGCTAATTAGACGCACGTGGTCCTAATCAGCCTTGATTGTCCACACCTGTGTCACTGGAATTGCTAATTAGAACCACCTGGTCCTTATTAGACTTGATTGTCCACACCTATGTCTCTGAAATTGTTAATTTGAAACACCAGGTGCTAATTAGCCTTGATTGTCACTAATTAGAAACACCTGGTCGAAACTAGACTTGATTGTCCACACCTGTTTCCCTGAAATTTCTAATTAGAAACACCTGGTCCAAACTAACCTTGATTGTCCACACCTGTGCCACTGAAATTGCTATTTTGAAAAACCTGGTCCTACATAGACTTGGTTGTCCACACCTGTGTCACTGAAATTGATAAAGAAACACGAGGTGCTAATTAGCCTTGATTGTTGGTAATTAGAAACACCTGGCCGTAACTGGCCTTGATTGGCCACACCTCTTTTACTGAAATGGCTAATTAGACGCAGGTGTTCCTAATTAGCCTTAATTGTCCACACCTGTGTCATTGAAATTGCTAATAAGACGCTGGTGGTCCTAATCAGCATTGATTGTCCAGACCTGCATCTCTGAAAGTGCTAATTAGAAAACCCTGGTCCTAGTTAGCCTTGATTGTGCACACCTGTGTCACTGAAATTGCTAATTAGAAAAACCTGGTCTTAATTAGCCTTGATTGTCCACACCTGTGCCACTGAAATTGCTAATTAGAAACACCAGGTCTTAATTAGCCTTCATTTTTGCTAATTAGAAACACCTGTTAAAAATTAGCGCTGATAGGCCACACTAGTGTCAGTGAAATTGCTAATTAGACACAGGAGGTCCTAATTAGCCTTGACTGTCCACCTCTGTGTCACTGAAATTGCTAATTGGGAAAACCTGGTCCTACATAGCCTTGGTTGTCCACACCTGTGTCACTGAAATTGATAAAGAAACACCAGGTGCTAATTTGCCTTGATTGTTGCTAATTAGAAACACCTGGTCCTATCTGGCCTTGATTGGCCAAACCTCTTTCCCTGAAATGACTAATTAGACACAGGCGGTCCTAATTAGTCTTGATTGTCCACACTGTGTCACTGAAATTGCTAATTAGAAGCACCTGGTCCTCATTAGCCTTGATTGGCCACACCTGTGTCAGAGAAATTGCTAATTAGAAGCACGTGGGCATAATTATCCTTGATTGGCCACACCTGTGTCACTGAAATTGGTAATTAGACGCACCTGGTCCTAATTAGCCTTGATTGTTCAAACCTGTGTCACTGCAATTCCTAATTAGACGCACCTGGTCTGAATTATCCTACATTGGCCACAACTGTGCCAATGAAATTGCTAATTAGACGCACATGGTCCAAATTTGCCTTGATTGGCCACACCTGTGTCTGAGAAATTGCTAATTAGAAAAACCTGGTCCTAATTAGCCTTGGTTGTCCAAACCTGTGTCACTGAAATTGATAATTAGAAACACCTGGTCCTAATTAGCATTGATTTTCACTAGTTAGAAACACCTGGTCCAAATTAGCGTTAATTGGCCACACCTCTTTCACTGAAATTGCTAATTAGACACAGGTGGTCCTAATTAGCCTTGATTGAACACACCTGTGTCACTGAAATTGCTAATTAGATGCACGAAGTCCAAATCAGCCTTGATTGTCCACACCTGTGTCACTGAAATTGCTAATTAGAACGACCTGGTCCGAATTAGCCTTGGTTGTCCACACCTATGTCTCTGAAATTGCTAATTTGAAACACCAGGTGCTAATTAGCCTTGATTGTCTCTAATTAGAAACACCTGGCCCAAATTACCCTTGATTTGACACACCTATATCACTGAAATTGCTAATTAGAAACACCTGGTCCAAACTCCCTTGATTGTCCACACCTGTCCCACTGAAATTGCTAATTAGACCAACCTGGTCCTAATTAGACTTGGTTGTCCACACCTGTGTCATTGAAATTGAGAAAGAAACACCAGGTGCTAATTAGCCTTGATTGTTTGTAATTAGAAACACCTGGCCATAACTGGCCTTGATTGGCCACACCTCTTTTACTGAAATGGCTAATTAGATGCAGGTGTTCCTAAGTAGCCTTGATTGTCCACACCTGTGTCACTGAAATTGCTAATTAGACGCTGGTGGTCCTAATCAGCATTGATTGTCCATACCTGCATCATTGAAAGTGCTAACTACAAAAACCTGGTCCTAATTAGCCTTGATTGTCCACACCTGTGTCACTGAAATTGCTAATTGGAAAAACCTGGTCCTACATAGCCTTGGTTGTCCATACCTCTGTCACTGAAATTGATAATTAGAAACAGCTGTTCCTAATTAGCCCTGATTGTCACAAATTAGAAACACCTGGCCCAAATTACCCTTGATTTGACACACCTATATCACTGAAATTGCTAATTAGATGCACGAGGTCCTGATCAGACTTGATTGTCCACACTGTGTCACTGGAATTCCTAATTAGACGCACCTGGTCCTAATTAGCCTTGATTGTCTACACCTATTTCTCTGATATTGCTAATTTGAAACACCAGGTGCTAATGAGCCTTGATTGTCCCTAATTTGGAATAACTGGTCGCAATTAGCCTTGACTGTCCACACCTGTGTCACTGAAATTGTTAATTAGATACACCTGGTCCTAATTAGCCTTGATTGGCCACACCTGTGTCACTGAAATTGCTAATTAGAAGCACCTGGTCCTAATTAGCCTTGATTGGCCATACTTGTGTCACTGAAATTGCTAATTAGAGGCACCTGGTCCTAATGAGCCTTGATTGTCCAAACCTGTGTCAATGTAATAGGTAATTAGGTGCACCTGGTCCTAAATAGCCTTACTTGGCCACACCTGTGTCACTGAAATTGCTAATTAGAAGCACCTGGTCCTCATTAGCCTTATTTGGCCACACCCCTGTCAGAGAAATTGCTAATTAGAAGCATGTGGGCATAATTATCCTTGATTGGCCACACCTGTGTCACTGAAATTGCTAATTAGACGTACCTGGTCCTAATCAGCCTTGATTGTCCACACCTATGTTTCTGAAATTGCTAATTTGAAACACCGGGTCCTAATTAGCCTTGAATGTCCCTAATTTGGAATAACTTGTCGCAATTAGCCTTGATTGTCCACACCTGTGTCACTGAAGTTATTAGATACACCTGGTCCTAATTAGCCTTGATTGGCCACACCTGTGTCACTGAAATTGCTAATTAGATGCACGAAGTCCTAATCAGCCTTGATTGTCCACACCTGTGTCACTGAAATTGCTAATTGGAGGCACCTGGTCCTAATGAGCCTTGATTGTCCAAACCTGTGTCAATGAAATTGGTAATTAGGTGCACCTGGTCCTAAATAGCCTTGATTGGCCACACCGGTGTCACTGAAATTGCTAATTAGTCGCACCTGGTCCTAATTAGCCTTGAGTGTTTATACCTTTTTCACTGAAATTGCTAATTAGACGCACTTGATCCTTATTAGGATTGATTGGCCACACCTGTGTCTGAGAAATTGCTAATTAGAAAAACCTGGTCCTAATTAGCCTTGGTTGTCCAAACCTGTGTCACTGAAATTGATAATTAGAAACACCTGGTCCTAATTAGCATTGATTGTCACTAGTTAGAAACACCTGGTCCAAATTAGCGTTAATTGGCCACACCTCTTTCACTGAAATTGCTAATTAGACACAGGTGGTCCTAATTAGCCTTGATTGAACATACCTGTGTCACTGAAATTGCTAATTAGATGCACAAAGTCCAAATCAGCCTTGATTGTCCACACCTGTGTCACTGAAATTGCTACGCGAGATCCAGCCGGGCCTCAACGCGCGCTCTAGGACCCCCAGGTCAGCCCACGGGGACCAGGCTCCGACTCCCACCATCCAGCCGGAGCCAAGCGGGGGGGCCAAGGGACGAGGAGGACCTCCCCCTGCGCCCGGGCCCCGCCCCAGCTGCCCTCGGGTTAAATAGCTCCACGCCGACCAGGTTTTTCTAATTAGCAATTTCAGTGACACACGTGTGGACAATCAAGGCTAATTAGGACCAGGTTTTTCCAATTAGCACTTTCAGTGATGCAGGTGTGGACAATCAATGCTGATTAGGACCACCAGCATCTAATTAGCAATTTCAGTGACACAGGTGTGGACAATCAATGCTAATTAGGAAAACCTGCGTCTCATTAGCCATTTCAGTAAAAGAGGTGTGGCCAATCAAGGCCAGTTACGGCCAGGTGTTTATAATTAGCAACAATCAAGGCTAATTAGCACCTGGTGTTTCTTTATCAATTTCAGTGACACAGGTGTGGTCTATGTAGGACCAGGTGTTTCCAATTAGCAATTTCAGTGGCACAGGTGTGGACAATCAAGGCTGGTTTGGACCAGGTGTTTCTAATTAGAAATTTGAGGGAAACAGGTGTGGACAATCAAGTCTAGTTTCGACCAGTTGTTTCTAATTAGTGACAATCAAGGCTAATTAGCACCTGGTGTTTCAAATTAGCAATTTCAGAGACATAGGTGTGGACAATCAAGGCTAATAAGGACCAGGTGATTCTAATTAGCAATTCCAGTGACGCAGGTGTGGACAATCAAGGCTGATTAGGACCACGTGCGTCTAATTAGCAATTTCAGTGACACAGGTGTGGTGAATCAAGCCTAATTCGGAACAGGTGCGTCTAATTAGCAATTACAGTGACACAGGTGTGGCCAATCAAGGGAAATTTGAACCACGTGCGTCTAATTAGCAATTTCAGTGGCACGGTTGTGGCCAATCAAGGATAATTCGGACCAGGTGCGTCTAATTAGGAATTGCAGTGACACAGGTTTGAACAATCAAGGCTAATTAAGACCAGGTGCGTCTGATTAGCAGTTTCAGTGACACAGGTGTGGCCAATCAAGGATAATTATGCCACGTGCTTCTAATTAGCAATTTCTCTGACACAGTTGTGGCCCATCAAGGCTAATTAGGACCAGGTGCTTTTAATTAGCTATTTCAGTGACACAGTGCGGACAATCAAGTCTAATTAGGACCGCCTGTGTCTAATTAGTCATTTCAGGGAAGGAGGTTTGGCCAATCAAGGCCAGTTACGGCCAGGTGTTTCTAATTAGCAACAATCAAGGCAAATTAGCACCTGGTGTTCTTTATCAATTTCAGTGACACAAGTGTCGACCACCAAGGCTATGTAGGACCAGGTTTTTCCAATTAGCAATTTCAGTGACACAGAGGTGGACAATCAAGGCTAATTAGGACCTCCTGTGTCTAATTAGCAATTTCAGTGACACAGGTGTGGCCTATCAGCGCTAATTTTGACCAGGTGTTTCTAATTAGCGAAAATGAAGGCTAATTACGACCTGGTGTTTCTAATTAGCAATTTCAGTGGCACAGGTGTACAATCAAGGCTAATTAAGACCAGGTTTTTTTTATTTCAGTGACACAGGTGTAGACAATCAAGGCTAATTAGGACCAGGTTTTTCCAATTAGCACTTTCAGTGACCCAGGTGTGGACAATCAATGCTAATTAGGAACAGCTGTTTCTAATTATCAATTGCAGACAGGGGAGGGTGCACAGAGATAGGTTGAGAGGCCTTGCTGGTGAGACTTGGGATCCAAGCTCTCAAGGGAGGAGGTTGGAGGATTTCAGAAAGTTCAAGACCTGCCTAAGCCACTCGGTGTGTCAAACAAGGTTGGCTAAGCAGGAGGCCCTGTGTCAGATACACCAGCATGAACATTGCCCTAGGGGAGAGGTCTGGACTTGGCTACCGGGGAAGCTGAGGCAGGAGAATCACAAGTTCAAGGGGAGCTTGGTCAACTACCAAATTTTGTCTCTAGAATATTTTGGTAGAGTCTGCAGAGATGATTCTGGGATTAAAGGTTGGTGGAATTTGGGGAGATGACTGTGGTGATAAAGCATTTGTCTCGCAAGCAAAAGAACCTAAGTTTAAATCCCCAAATTCCATGTAAAATATGCAAGGCAGAAATAGCTGCAGCCTGCAACTGGCCTTGTGAGCCAGAGCCTGAGAAACCCCAGAGCAAAGCAACAAGGAAGATGAGCAATCCAGGATGATTCCCAAGGTCACCCCAATAAAGATTGGAAGGAGTTGCTCCCAGGCCAAGCTGACACCTGAGAAAGGGGCGCCTGTGGGGGGGAGAAGCTTTTCCTAAGAAGCTTGCTGAGGCATGCCCAAGGGAGGAGATGGCAATGCTGAGGGCTGGTGTGCTGTCTCCACCTCTCCCTAGCATCCAGCTGATGTATGGAGACACCTGGAGCAACATTAAAGGAAATAAAAGTCCAGACATGGATGAGCTCTTACTGGAGGAGGACGAAGAAATAACTGAAGTGGAAGGAAATATTGGAATCATCTGTATACATTCACTGACCTTCTCCACCAATATGGGGCGCAAGGTCACCTTAGGGAAAACAGTGGACTCTGACTTTCAAGTATCAGCTCCCCCAGGCAAGAAGCTGCAGGGTTTCTTTGGCACGAGGGTTCCTTCATGCATCTGGGGCATTGGCTTCACCTGGGAAGACGAATAGGTGGGGTAGACGCAGTGGAGTCAGAACAGGTAAGGAAGAGCTAGCAGAGTTTGTGAGATCCCCAGGCAGAAGATGGAGATCCCCTGCACGCTGACCAGCAAGCTCTGAACCCAACTCAGGGTCACCTGCTCTCTGCCAAGGCTGCCCATAGGGTCAGGATGAGGCCAGGTGACCAGGGTTGGAATTGCCTGGACCCAAGAGGCTCTGAATTCTCCAATCAAATAAAGTTCCTGCATCTCAATGACCAGTGTGGTCCTGTCCTCTATGGCAGGTTGCGGCTTCCCTGAACCCACCACCTGGAGACCCTCTGCACTTAGGGACCTGGGGATACCCAGTCAACCAGGCAGAGCATAGGTCTCCCCTCAGCCAGAAGGACACCAGGGTCTGGAACGAGGGCAGTCCCCAACCAAAGCTGAGCCCAAAGCCACACCTGGCCTGCAAGGCACCCTGACTATGAGAACCACACACTATGTCCCCTGGGGACAGGGACCAGCTTCCCAAAGGTCCTGCACAGCCAGGGCTCACTGCCTCCCAGGCCTCCTGGGCCTCCAGCACTCCAGCCCCTCCAGGGGCTGATGTTCATCTCTCCAGCACCTGAGCTGGCTGGGGAGAGTGACACTGAGTGCTTCTCATCCTTAGACACTATCACTCATGAGCAGAGGAGCTCACGCCACCTTCACCCACGACTGTGTCCAGGATTCCACCCTCCTGCCCGCTGCACATCTCCTTCCTGCCATGCTCCCTCCTGCTTCCCAGCCTGTCTGCCTGTGTGCTCCAGGCATAGTCGCCCTAAATCCCGGTGTTCCCAGTCCAGAACCCACCATCTTCACATTCACTCTTGGAGATCCTGGAAAGCAGAGGCCCTTCCGCTGCCTTTGCAGGCCCAAGAGAGAGGGCAGAGCTGCTGGGCACACAAGGTGAATCCCTTTTCAGCCAGCCAGGGGCAGGACACAAATGCAGCCACAGAACCATGGCCCTGGAAGGGAACTAAAGAGCAGATGGGAGGTCCCCAGGGGGTCCCAGGAGCTTCCTTCCTCTCCTGGGCAGCTCTGGGTCTAAGCCTTCCAAATGGTTTTGTTAAGCAGGTCCTCAGACACACACTCTGAAGAAGTCCCCTTTGACAAGATTGACATTGTGATTCTGAATCCCTATGTTTATCAACTTCAGGCTGCCTGTCACCTGATGTGGAAGTGATATTGGGGGTTGACACTAATAAGGCGAGACTTCAGGGTCTCCCTGTATTTGCTCTCCAGACTTTACCCTACCACAACTCGCCACCATCACTTAAGACTCAATCAGCCAGGGCAGGCGTCACAGCCCTGTAACCGCAGCCTTTGAGAGGCTGAGGCACATACATGGACAGCCCAAGGCCTGGCTGAGCACGTGAGTGTGCCCCCTCCCCAAAGTGGCAATGGTGGCCACACCTGGGAACCCAGCACTGGGGAGGTGGAGGCTGGGGATTAGGAGATGAGCAGATGAGGATTTCAAGGTCATCAGCACCAGCAAGCTTGAGCCCAGCCTGTGCTCTGTGACACCTTGTCCCAGAGCACAGCAAGGAGCAAGAGGCTGGGCTGAAGCTCAGTGGCCGGGTGCTGGTCCCACAGACACAAGACCCTGGGAAATACCCAGGCTTGACACACAAGATCTACAAATGCAGAGTGTTGGACCTGCTTAGGAATAACGGTCTAGGAGGGAATGAGCAGGGCGTGGCTTAGCACATGGGACCAAAGATGGTGCTGGGAGCTAGTGTGCTGGGTGTAACCCTGTTTATATTATAGAGAGCACTAATTGGCTTATAGGAGCCGACAGAGAAATGTGTTTATTCTGACCTATGCAGCGTGCCTGCTGTGCTGACCATTAAGGTAACTGGCGGCCCGTTTCATGCCCTGCAGTCTGCTGTCTATATAAGCTGTTTCATTGCCCCCAATAAAGAGAGTGAGTCTTGCCTTGACAAGCTCCCTGTTGTGTCCCCCTGGATTTGAGTGAGGGGGTGGAGGACCTGGAGCGCATTCCCCTTTCTTCGCCCTGAAGGCCTGGTGTCTTCACAGTGTGTATGTGCGTCGGAAAACCAGCCCAGCACAGGAGGAGAAGAGAACGATGTGTGGGGTCTGCAGAGCAGAGGGAGGTGAGCAGTGCTCAGGCACCAAGCCTGAGATCCCCAAGCTCTTTACTCGCTGTGCGGGTCCTGGGCTCTGTCCTCTCAGCTCCAATAACCAAGTCTCCCCCATGCTGCAGGCCTGAGGTCTGATGTGCACTCCTCCAGGAAGACCTCTGTGCAGCCCCTGCCCTTCCCCTGAATCCTGGGCAGGTGCCACATGCAGCCATCTGCCTGCTTTTCACCATTGTCTCATTCATGACTCCGGGGGACACACAGTCAGACCTAGTGTAGTCCCTGATGGTCTTTAGGACAATAAGGCCTTAACAGGCTTCTCTAATCTCTGCTAACACAGGGGCTAAGGGAGGGTATTCCTGAGTTCTACTCCCAGGCTGCTAGGAAGGGACTGACAGCAACCCTTTGAGGCAGGGGCTCCAGGGAGACATGCTGCCCCTACCCTGAGTGCTGGCAGAGAGCTGACAGCTCCCCTCACGCTTCACAGTGCCAGCTGGGGATGTTTGGTATGCTGCTTTCAGCCTTGAACAAGCCTAGCTGCTCTCTCACGGCTGTGCTAAGGATTTTCCCACAAGCTTTGTTTTGTGTTTGCAATGAACACTGTGAGCTGGGCTGTTCCAATACATGGCGTTCTCAGATGTAGAAACATCCAGTGCACAGATTGTGCCCTGATTCCCGTGTTTTGCTATTCAACCTCAACCTCTCTGAATAGGCCACAATGGGAGGACACCCATTCCACATGGGTCAGGACAGCCTAGCTTGTGGGTGCTGCCAGAACACAGGTTTTGACCCTGAAAACAGTAGGAGTCAAGGTTAGAAGACATTTGGTTACTCTGGGGTACATTGTTGTGAGAATTACTTTTCCTGGGGAGGAGCCACATGCAATGTGTTCCCACCCCAGATAAACCAACAAGTGTTTTGGGGTCACCAACAGGAGGGGGTGGGGGGTCACTGACAGGAGCAGGGATGAGTCACAGACAGGTCACCATAGCATGGCTGGCAGGTTCCAGGCCCCTAGATGGGTGTCTCTCAACTAATATCACTCCACTTATAGACCCCAGGTTCCCCCAGTCTCCTGGAGGGCACATGGGTGGCCAGTGAGCAAGCAGGTGTATGGACACAATTGCCTGTGTGCCCACATGTACATTTCCTCTGTCATTGAGGAAACGTCAACAGTTGACAGAACAAAATGTTGGGCCTTTGTTGAAAGGAAAACCCCAGGCAACATTTGACTCTTCCCTTGACTCTTGCATTTTTTCAGCTCCCTGCTCCCCCTTATGCCCTAAGACTTCTTAAAGGGGATGTCTGTATGTGTTCATAGTGCAACCCTGGCTCTTTGTGCCACAGCTACAGTCTCTTGCTCTCAGAATCCTGTTGTCAGCAAGCAGCAGGCAGCAGCGCCACTGTTCTGTGGGTGCAGCAGCAATGTGTAGAGAGCAGTTTGACAGGCATATCCCATCTCCCTAGCCACAGGTCCTGGCCTGATCCCCAATACTAGATTGTCCCGGCCCATGAACCAGCACGAACCCGAATCTACAAACCCAGGATTCTGAAGTGGGAATGGTAGGAATTAAAAGCAAATGGGTGACTGATCCCTTTCTCACCGAGGTTTTCTGATTTTATTACATCTACCCTTGAATGTGCTATTATAACAAGACTCCAGTTTAACAGTTTTTTGTCTCTGACCAGGGGGTGACATACAGTGCCCATCAGGATGGAGTGAAGGGCATTGCAGGAGCAGCAAAACTGCAAAAGAAAATCAACAAACCACAATCCAGAACTTCAGAGACTCTATATCATCCACATAGAACTAAGCCAGCCTAATCTCCCCCCATCCTGAAGCTCAGGGACATTTGTGGAAGAGGGGGCGGTAAGATTGTAAGAGCAAAAGGATGGGGGGAGCAACGATTTGCAAGATTCTCAACAATAGTTGGGGCCAAAGCAATCATAATGGGACTTTGCATGCCCTGCGCAATGTCCATCACACTGTTGACCTGACAAAGTCTAACATCGGCTAAAGGCACCAAGATCCTTGGAGGCAAGGGATTGACAGCCACAGTAGTGTTCCTATGCTTAAGGGGAACACGAGAAAGGGTTCAGGGAAATGTCACTGGGTCCTTGTATGTCATCGGAAAGGAGGGCCCAGAGGAGAGTTAGGCATACACAATAAAGGACTCTCTGGGAATTGGGGGGGAGGCACTGGGAGATGGGGCAGGAGGGAGGGGGAACAGGGGGTTCGGGGGAGGAGGAGGGGGGGAGGGAACTGGTCTACCTATTTTGTATGAGCGGAAATAATAATAAAAAATGTTAAAAAAAAAAGTTTCAGGCTTTGGGTCAGAGGGGGCCTTGGATGTCCACTATCATCCAAGCCAAGTTTATTGTAGCATACAGGGTTTTTATAATCAAGAAGCAGGGCCAAATTCTTTACATGACTATGTAAAAGGCATACCTTTTGGTTAACAAAAAGAAGTCAGGAGTGACACCCAATTGCCCTGAGGCAGACATATCCTGCCAGGTATGCTAAACAGGTATGTCACCTAGTTGTTAGAAGGGAATGGACAATGTATGCCTCAAAACAGTTACCTGGTCCAGTGCATTAACATCTCTTTAGATAAGCAGGAAAGAACTGACAGTGAGTGAGGAACAGCCCAGCCAGTTTCTTAGAGAAACAAAAGCTTTCCAAACAACCTGGGAGTTTTCTCCACTCCCAAAGGGGAAGTTCGGCCTGCTATTGTCTTGCAGACAACAAGCAAACTCAACCGCCCAAGGGAGGAGTCACTCAATGGCTCATTCAGTTGCTAATGTATCCAGACAGCAGGCTTTGGCCTAGCAACCTCCACACTAGATGTGAAGTGTCCCCTTGGCTGGGCCTTACTTCCAATGCTGCCAATACTACACTGGCAATCACATGCTTGTGCCTCTACTCTTTGTGGGACACCCACTTGCTACTAGGCTGCTGGTCTACCTGGCCAGGGCCGTGTTTGGCCCATCTGACCTGGTTGTCAGAGCTGTGGTCCCGCCTGCCTGGCTATCAGGGTGGTGCTGCCGCCCACCTGGCCAGGCTGTCCTGCACACAGCATGTGATGTCATCAGCAACAGGGTCTCACAAGGTACTTTGGCTTGCAACTAATAACAGTGGCCATACTCTTTACCATTTGTGGGTTCTCTGAGGCCTCCGCACAGCAGACAATCCATCCCCAGCACCGTGACTGTATTCAAACATGACATGGCTTCCAGGAGCACCTCTTACGTCTCCACAAGTATTTTCCTGAGTTTCCTCTTTAACCATTGCCTTAATTTCATTCTGGGGGTCTTAGACGTGTTTTGCCCAACCTTAAAGCTCCCCAAAATCCAGCAGATGTTTCTGACTCATACACTCTTTTTGAACTGCTTTCCCATCTTTCCTTCAGGTGCACCTGTATGATTTCTACATGGGTTTCCAAATCTGTAATGCACATAAGTTTACCTTCCAGCATCTGTAAATCAAAAATTTTAGAATAAGTTCACATGGTGAACTTGTATCAATTGCTTTCTAAGAAGAACGTCATGGGGTACCATCTTATATGTCTTTGTGTAAGCTATACAATCTCCCTGAGCCACCACTCTGTTTCCTCATCCTGGGTCTCATCCCTGGGGATTTCATGCATCTCCCCACCTCCCATGGGTGCAATGGGGGTGATTCTCATTGCTGTGTCCTATCCAGGGCAAAGGAGGAACCAGGTCTTGCTTTGCCCTGTTGTAACTGCTGTCCTGTAGGTTCCTTATATCTATCTGATTCCCGTCATGCTGTCTGAGCATATGCAGTCTTACTCTTTTCCTTGTTCTAGGAGAGATGGGCAGCCATGTTACTCAGCTTCAATAGCACTCAGGCTAATTCTATCCGTCCTCTTGTCCCACAGCCTCACTAGGCAGGCTGTGATGGACTCTGTTGTTCCTTGTTTAACAGTCTTTCCCAATTCCAGGAAATCAGATCCTGTGTATTGAAACACACTCTCTTTCGCTCACTCAGGAAAGAAGAAAGGACAAGTTTGCACTTTCACCTCATCCTCTTTTCTATCCAGTTTGCTCCACAATTCTTAGGCCAGCACAGCAGGTGGTAGCCGCATCTCCCTTTCTCTTTCTAATTCCTCCTTCCCACAAACTAGTTCCCTGCTGGCAGCCATTACACACCCAGATGCTGCTCTTTCAGTTCACAGCTATGGCCAGGGACCTGTGCACTCACTCCTGATACCCTCATCCCTGTTGTGCTGCCCTCAATGACCCAGAACTTGCTCCAGACCCTCAGCTGCTGTTATGGTGTCTCCACAGGCACATGGTGAGTCCACACCTCAAGCAGGCCCTCTGCACCATACCACGCAGATGTCTCCTCATCAACTCAACATCAGTTACATGCTTTACTTCCCACAGCAGGGCACGATCAAGTATCACCATAACCAGAAAATGGGGAAGGATGGCCATGTTCCCATGGACACTTCTCCCTCAGGCTGCTCAGCCTCACCGCCAGGTCTGATGGACTTGGCAGGAGCCATGCACTCAAACCTCCCCAAGTCATTCTTGCTTCTGTTGCCTGTTGGAACCAAAGTTCCTGCACCTGATCGAGCCCCTCAACTAAAGACACGGAGAGGCCAGAATCGATGCAAAGGCAAGAGGCTTTAATTACCAGCGCGCTGGGGTCACCCTGCTTTTCAGGAGCAGGAGTGGCCCCGAGCACTTAGGGTTTGGGTTTTTAATAGGGCAGGGAACAAATTTTAAACACAGCAAACACAGCAAACGGGATGAGACATCTGGTTCTTGGTGATAAGGATGGCTCAAGGGGTGAAGCACAAGTCAATATGACTAAGGGGTAAGGTACAGGGCAGTTCATCAACAGTCAGCGTGACTAAGGGGAAAGGTACAGATCAGTTCATCAAGAGGGCTTTACATTTACATTCAAAGAGGGCTTTACATTTCATATTTTCCACATTTTTCCACATTGCCAATGAATCTGTTGGGGTTACTTACAGAAGTCTACGTAGGGCTCCCCCAGAGATTCTTCTCCCTCGCCCAGACATGATGGTGCCAGCAAGGTTTCCTGGCAGGAGCCAGTCAGGCCTCTCCCACTCTCGCTCCTCCTTAGCACTGCAGCTCACTCGCTCCTTCCCACCTCACCTTGCTCTGTTGTGATCATGCCACTTATGCCAGGTGTTGTGGGAATTTCTTCTCCTGTGGAAGACACGACACATAACCATCTTCCTACCTCACACTGGAGTTTGGAGATAGACCACATTGATGACAAGAAAACAAGTTGATTGTGGTTACTGATAGGACAAGAGGCGAGGGTTACTGACCTGGGCAGGGACGATCACAGGCAGCTCGCCACAGCATGGCTGACAGCTTCCTGGGGAGACTAGATGCAACTCTCTCAACTAATCTCTCTCTACTAACATACCCTGGGTACCTGCCAATCTCTTGGAGGGCACAATGGCAGCATGTGAACAAGCTATGGGCACGTAAGCATGTGTCCTGACAAATGCACTCTCACCCATCTCTACCGCTCTGTTGCTGGAAAAATCGTCAGTTCTCAGGTAGCCCTTTGTTCACTGGAACACACCACACAACACACATGCAACAAAAGAACCTCTTGAGAACCTCCTGACAATATATACTCTTGGTAGAACCGGCTGGTTTTCAGACAGCGTCCAGCCAGGTAGCCCAAGCCCATCTTCATTCATGGTCCTCCACATCAGCTTTCCACGTGCTGGGACTGCAGCCATTCACCCACATGCCCTGCACTGCAACCTGACAGCTTCTGCCATGTCTCTGCAGAAGTTTCTCTGGCGTGTCACTGGTCCCTTCCTGTGGTGATATTTTTAACTCTTCCTCATCGCTGACCTGCAACATGTCAGGGGCTCTGATCCTGATGTCCGCAAAGGAGAGACAGGGGCCCACAGTCTGACAGTGCTCACCTCAGGTGCCTGCACCAGATGATGCGGATCCTTCTCCTGGCCCCAGAAAGGTCCCTCAGCAGGACATGGCAGAGCAGCTAGTTCATTTATGAAGTGTTTGGACAGGACCACGACATAGATGGGTGCTCACTGGTGACCCCTCAAGAATCAGAGAGAGACAAGACACATAGAGGAAAGCTGGGGTCGAGTGGGCTCTCATGCAGACTCAGCAACAACAGCACAGGCCAAGCCTCCAGCTGCTCCACCTGCTTCCAGACTTATCTCCACCTCCCATCCCCACCTAGGGGTACTGGGCTTACAGATAAGCCACATGGTTCTGCTGCTTGGCAGGCCACAAGGACTCTGGACCAGGAGGATGTGAATCTCTTGCAGCATACATCGCTCTCTTGTAGGGAGACCCACCAAGAATGTGCAACTTTTATCTGGAGAATCGAGAAGGACTGGGCTTTGCCCACGCTCAGGTCCTCAGCCTGGCTCTGAGGCAGGCAGGTCTTTGCCATTGGCCACATCTCCACACTGACTGTGTTGGTCCAGAATCTGCTTCTCACGAGGCTTTGCCTTGTATTCTGCAGCTCCTGCCCATAAGACAGGGAAAGCCCAGCACACCCTCCTGACTAGGATGCAGAGTCATGCTTCCCACGCCTGCGTATTCCAGTCTCCAACAATTAAAGTGACACACTTCAAGGATGCAATAGGCAACAAACTTTGAAAATAAAGCTAAATAAACTTTTAGCAAAGTTTCAAAGTGAACATATATGGCGGACAGATTTATTGCTTTATACTTAAGGGTTCTCCCATGGTCAATGAAATTAAAAGGTATATTTACGAGGCTCAGGAAATAAGATGAATGATCTTATGGTAAGAGCCAACTTACATTCACTCTGTCCCTAAACAGAGAAACATGTTTCTGTTGCTGTTATGCCCCTGTGGGATGCCTCCAGTGAAACACAAAGCTCTCTAGAGAACAGTGACATTGTCAGCTGTGTTCAAGTTTCTGACCTCAGCCATCGGGAAAGACAATGGAATTCCACAGGGAGGGCTGCTCTGTCTTCCCGTGTCCCCTTAGTTTTAGTTTCTTTCTAATCTCCTCCCTGGCATGTTGGAGAAGAGAGAGTGAGAAATATCAGAGGTTTGGTACTGAGAAAGCAGTTTTTGTTCAGATGCAAGGAGTTAAGTGTAGGGGTGCACTTTAAGAATGCAATACAGGAACCTGGAGATACAGCTTGGTGGGCAAAGTGGCTTGCTGTACCAGTGAGACCAACTGAACTTGGGCCCTTGGAACTCATCTAAGATGGACACAGGAACCCAGACCTCTGTAATTCCAGTGCCATACCAGCAGATGGGTGGTGTACATGAGAGATTCTCTTGAATCAGGTGGACCATTGAGTCTCCTGGTGATGGAGTTGCAGACTCATGTCCCCATGTCCAGCTTCTACATGGGCTCTGTTGATCTAAAATCAGGTCTTTATGCTTGTACAATAGACCCTTCATGCTCTGCGCCATCTCAGCCCTAATAGTAAAAGGTCTAAAATTCTTAATGTATGTGACCCCAAAGACAACACCCAGTAGCTATGATGATTAACTTCAGAAGCACAGATGATGTTTCTTCGTTAGGAGATGTGGAAATTGACCCAAGGTGATTTCCAACAATCATACTTCAACTGTGGGATGAAGGTGAAACCAAAATGCCCGACTAGGCTGTTGTGAACTGCTATGGTGTGGGTGAGAGTTCTCCCCCACAGTGAGTGCTGAGCTGATGATAGGGAAGGTCACGGCAACATTGGGAGGTGGAGTCTGACTGCAGGGAGGCAGGTGCCATGGGGTGGGCCTTGTGGCTGGTTACTTCTACCACGCTCTCAGGAGAACACCCCTTCTGAACTTGAAGATTGCACTCTAAAAGAGAAAGAGAGGGAGGGAGAGTAAGAAAGAGAGAGAGGGAGAGAGAGGGAGAGAGAGAGAGAGAGAAGTTCCATGATGGATGTGACTTATGCCATCTCCAATTCTTCCAGACAGCTGAACCTTTTCTGCCACAATGGACAGTATCTCCCCCTCTGGAACTATAAGTCAAAAAAAATCTATTTTTGTCCCCTTTTGTTGATTGAGCCTCAGTGTTGTCTCACAGAAAAAGACAAAGTATCTGTTCAGAAATTGGTACTGAGAAGTGGGATGTTGCTGGGTAATTAAGAGGATCTAGTACCAGAAGGAGAAGTGTTGTGAAGTTGGGAGAATTTAGTAACAAGAAGTAGAGAAGTATGACCATTGCTGTGATGTGACTGGTGTGCCTTTGGAACTGTTTTATGGAAGAAACATGGACAGTTTGGAGACTTTGACTGGGAAATCCTTTGTGTCTTACAGTTGGGACTGAGATGGCCATTCTTACATAAGAGAGCTTGGAAGAGAGTAATGCTAAGAGAGATGCAGACAGTGCACACAGACCATTATGAGTCAGCCTATAACCATACTGGCATAGGCTAGCTAAGCTGGCATAGGAGGCACACTGCAACTGATACCGCAAGGGATGCCCTTGGCATCCATCAACAAGAAATGGAGATCTTGGGCTTGAGCATTCCCTACAACTCCCCCTTTTTCTTTTAAAAAAGAAGCCATGTCACGACATTAATTTGTAAATGTTACTAATCCTATTATCACACCTAATATTACAGCTATTGGGGCAGAGCACACCAACAATAGCTTTTTTGCAAAACTTGTGTTTAGAATCCAGCAAGAAAATCCACTAACCAATGACAGAGGCACTTGAAGACATATGGGTATTAATGCAGCCTGACTGATGCACGTTATCTGATTATGTAGCAATGTTAACTTCACATTCACATTATTAAGATTCTTGATACCAATTAGATGAGCCTTAATCTTTCCCCAGTCATAACTAGAATCATTACGTTCTTTGTCAGTTAGGTGACATTGTAAGGTACCTTTAACTTTTAAACTCTGTGCCTCTCCTCCTACAACCACCATGGTCTGTGTTAACAAATCTATCTGTTTCTGTAAGTCCTGATCAGTGCATAGCTGGGTTCTCAAAACATCAGAAATATCCTTTTTTTTTAATGTGTTCAATTGTGCATGTGTGTGTGTGTGTGTGTGTGTGTGTGTGTGTGTGTGTGTGTGTGTGTCTGTGTGTGTGTAGAACCACGGGCGAATTCAGGAACTACCATGGACAGCCTCCATCTCCTCCTTGTTTACTCTGCTCCGGGATGCACAGGCTCCACCTTACCAGGACAAGAAATGCAGGCCACCTCCGCTTCTGCCTGGCATCTATACATGGGGTCTAGGATCCGAACTCAGGACCTTCTGCCTGCAAGGCAGAGGCTTAACCCCTGAGCCACCTCTCCAGCCCCACAAATATCCTTTTTTATGGCTCTGATATAATAAGCTATGTATATGCCATATATTAAAGATAGAGCGCTAGTGACAGCAGAAATCAAAGCTGCAATTATGCCAGCAATAATAATCCTATTTACTCTCTTGGGCTTCACTAACTCTGTTAATTCCTTAAACAATTGTTCCCCTATTTTATCAAACCAAGGTTTAGAAATTTTTGTAGGTGTAGACACATTTAGGATTTGCATAAGAACTAATACCACCTTGGCACCAAGCCTTGGAAAAGTACAATTGGCAAGCAAACAATTCATACAATCAGTTGAGTGCACCCCACCTTCCAACCTTAACAAGGAACAGGGAGAGTCCACACAAGACCTCACTCCAAAAATGGAGGATGTTCCCCCAAAGCCTGGGGCTAACAAGTCTCCTTTTAACACACACTGGCTGTCTCTGATTGTTGCAGCCAATTTCCATAGTCCAGTTTGTGCATACTTCCTACTGAATCCTTTATTCAGTCACCTTTTGCATGGTAGTATCTGGCAGTCCAGGTACTGACCAGTCCAGAACTGAGCAGTAATGGAGTCTATATTTATATGTGTGGTCAGGTACACCCATGCTACACACTGATCTGTTACTCGCATTTTGATTTGTAGCACATTTGCAAGGAATCCCCTCATACGCCACACTTTCCACAGCAGAAAAGTCAAAGCAAGTACCTTCAGCTGCTCTCCTGTAGGTGACCCTTAGATGCACTTGAGCAACTTGCAAACGGGTGTTTTCTGTATTCAAGCCTCCCCAGAGCTGTGAAAGATTAAAGCTCACAGGAATTTCTCCCCTTTCTTCCATTGCAGCATGCATGTCAGGATCACAGGTTGCAGAATTTGTAGGAAGGAACAGCAAGATTAGGAGCGCGAGGAAGAGGTGCTTTGGTGTCATCGGTTGTTGGGTTTCTCACACCAGTCGCTCCCCTTCATGTATCAGGTTTTCCATTTGGGTCCAGGTGGGCAGGTGTTCCTGTAACATCCTCTGGTGTCGGTTTCCTCTCTGCCTCCCTCTCCATGTCAGGCTCAGTCTCCTCATTTTCTTGGGAAGAGACTTCATTTCCTTCTATTGGCCATGCTAGCCATTCGGGAATCCACAGACGTGACCCTCTTGGTGGGGAAACACACAAATATCCATGGCTTCAATGTAGGACTGGGTCCAGACCATTCCATTGACCTGTAAGGGCATCTTTCCAAAGAACTCGTGATTTTAAGGCAGAGGGTGCATGCCAAAGGTGTTCTGCTGCTGTAAACCCATCTTTTCCTAAATTTAAGAAGTTTAATGTGAATAGAATGGAAGAAATGTGAATGAATCCACGGAGGTCTTCTCCCCTTCCTTTATTTTTAAATAGTGCTTAATCATTCCATTAGCTCTCTGCACAAATCCTTGACCTTGTGGATTGTAGGAGATACCTGTAATGTGAGTGATTTCATGTTGTTTAATAAATTGGGAGAATGAACGGGATACATACGCTGGTCCATTATCAGTTTTTAAAATTTGAGGAAATCCTAAAAATGCAGAAGCACAAAGTAGAAAAGAAATAGCATGCTTATCAGCTTCTCCTGAAAGGGGTAATGCAAATATGAATAAGGAATAAGTATCAATTAAAACACGAACATATTGTAATTTACCAAAGGATGAAGCATGCATGACATCCATGTGCCAAATGTGATGTGGGCGTAGTCCTCGTGGCAAAACTGCATAGGAAGGTAGAGATGTAATATTTACCTTTATACAAGATGAACATTGTTTGACAATTAAATGAGCCTGTTCCCTAGTAAGATGAAAGCGTTTGCGAAGAGCTCCAGCATTCTGGTGATAAAGATTGTGAGAAGCTTTTCCTGCAGCAACATTATCCATGGCTGTAATTCTTAAAAGTAAAGAGTCGCGCTTTTCGCCCCACCCCGCTCCGCCGGTCGGGACGCGTCCGCGAGATCCAGCCGGGCCTCACTGCGCGCTCTAGGACCCCAGCTCAGCCCACAGGGACCCGGCTCCGACTCCCACCATCCAGCCAGAGCCGCGCGGGGGCCGAGGGACGAGGAGGACCTCCCCCTGCGCCCGGGCCCCGCCCCAGCTGCCCTCGGGTTAAATAGCTCCACGCCGACGCGCCCATCCTCCCTTTTCGCCCCACCCCGCTCCGCCAGTCGGGACACGCACGCAGTCCACCCGGGCCTCACCCCGCGCCCTAGGTAAGTCCCCGTTCGGGCCCGCCCACCAGTACCCCAGGCCAAATAATTCAGTTTAGTGAAATTGAGAGATCTTAAGAGTTAAAATGACAATGCCAAAGTCAAAGTGCAAATCCATGAGAAGCAACACTCAAGTAAACAAATTTCCCACTGAAGAAATTAATCCCATAATGTTAGACTCCAACAAGAACAAACCCGCGGAAAAAGGCCAAGAAAGCCCCACCCAGGATAACGACTTTCAAAATATGATCATTACCATGTTCAATACTATGAAAGAGGAAATCCGGGAGGAATTACATAATCGAATCAATCGCTTTGAAGAGGAACACAACAGACATCTGGAGGAGTTGAGAAAAACAGTGCAAGAAACAAAAAGTGGCATAGAGCAGTTAAAACAAACTCAAGCAGAGTTTAAAACTGAGCTAAAAGACAAGTTATCTTCAACCCAGAACGCCACAGAGAGTCTTATCAACAGAACTAATGAAGCAGAAAACAGAATTTCAGACCTTGAAGATAAAGTGGGAGTACTAACCAGCTCAATGGAAGAGGTTGTTAAAGCCAAAAAGATACTTGAGAGAAATATCCAAGAGATATGGGACACCCTGAAGAAGCCTAACATGCGTATTCATGGAATACCGGAGCAAGAATCTCAAAATACCACCCCTGAGGAAATTTTTCAAATGATCATCAAGCAAAACTTTCCTCATCTAAAAAAAGAGAGGCCCATTCATATACAAGAGGCATTCTGCACCCCAAACAGATACGACCAAAACAGAAGCACACCGCGGCAAATAATAGTTAAAACACTCCACATTCAAGATAAAGAACTGGTGCTGAGAGCTTCAAGGGAGAAAAAACAAGTCACTTTTAAAGGCAAACCTATTAAAATAACAAATGACTTCTCAGTCGAAACAGTAAAAGCAAGAAGAGCTTGGAGAGACATACTTCAAGTATTGAATGAGCAAAAATGTCAACCCAGGCTGATTTACCCTGCAAAACTATCAGTCATGATCGAGGGAGAAAGAAATATTTTCCAGCACAAAGACAACTTTAAGGAATACATGTCCACCAAACCAGGCCTTCAAAAACTGCTAGAAATGATACTCAAGCGTGAAGAAAAAAACAGGCATATCCAGGAGAACAGAAGGCAAATATAACACCATTAAAAGCGAAGCAATATACTTATAAAAGCTACTAAACATAATAAATGTCTGGAATTAACAATAGTTTCTCCATTATAACACTAAATGTTAATGGACTTAATTCACCGATCAAGAGACACAGATTACAAACTTGGATTAAAAATCACAATCCATCAATCTGCTGCCTGCAGGAAACCCATCTCACCACAAAAGATAGGCACGCTCTAAAAATAAAAGGCTGGTCAACAATTCTACAAGCAAATGGAAGCAGAAAACAGGCAGGGGTAGCCATTATGCTATCAGACAAAGTGGATTTCAAACCAAAAAAAATTATAAGAGACACGGATGGATACTACATTTTAGTCAGAGGTACAATTCACCAGGAAGATTTCACAATACTGAACATATATGCACCCAATACGGGCCCCTCCACATTCATTAAGAAAACCCTACAGCGTCTAAAGCAAGAAATCAACCCCCAAACGATAATTCTTGGGGACTTCAACACCGCCCTCTCTACATGGGATAGATCAACAGGTCAAAAGCTTAACAGAGACACTTTGGAACTTAATCAAACCCTGAAAGAAATGGACCTCACAGATCTCTATCGAACTTTTCACCCACGCACCAAAGAATACACATTTTTCTCAGCAGCACACGGAACTTTCTCCAAAATAGATCACATATTGGGCCACAACATGAATCTACACATATACAAGAAAGTTGAAATTCTAACCTGTGCCCTATCAGACCACCACGGCCTAAAGCTGGACATCCACAACACATCAAACAAGAGAAAATACACTAACTCCTGGAAACTTAACACTATGATGCTGAATGAGAACTGGATTCAGGAAGAAATTAAAAAGGAAATTCAAGATTTCCTGAAAGTGAATGATAACGAAAATACAACTTACCAAAATCTCTGGGACACAATGAAAGCTGTTCTAAGAGGTAAGTTCATAGCTCTTAATGCCTACGTCAAAAAAATGGAAACATCAGAAATAAACAACTTAACAATGCAGCTTAAAGCTTTAGAGAAACTAGAGCAATCTGATCCCAAAAGCAGTAGAAGAGAAGAGATTAGCAAAATAAGGGGAGAAATATCTGAAATCGAGACTAAGAAAACGATAGAAAAAATCAACCAATCAAAAAGCTGGTTCTTTGAAAAAATCAACAAGATTGATACACCCCTAGCTAAACTAACCAAAAGCAAGAGAGAGAAAACCCAAATTAACAAAATCAGAAATGAACATGGAGTTATCACTACTGATACCCAAGAAATCCAGAGAATTATAACATCATATTTCAAAAACTTATACTCTGTGAAGATTGACAACACAAAAGAGATGGATGAATTTCTAAGTAAACACAACTTACCTAAATTGAATCAGGAAGTTGTGAATTATTTAAATAGTCCTATAACATATAAGGAAATTGAGGAAGTAATCTCGAATCTTCCCACCAAAAAATGTCCTGGACCAGATGGATTCAGCACAGAGTTCTACCAGACATTTAAGGAGTTAATAACACCAATACTCCTTAAACCGTTCCATCAAATAGCAAAGGAAGGAACACTACCAAATTCCTTCTATGAAGCTAATATCGTTTTAATCCCAAAACCTAATAAAGATTCACTTAAAAAAGAAAACTATAGGCCGATCTCCCTGATGAACACAGACGCAAAGATTCTCAACAATGTCTTAGCAAATCGGATTCAAAAGCATATTAAAAAGATCATTCACGGGGACCAAGTAGGCTCATCCCCGGCACACAAGGTTGGTTCAACATACGCAAATCAATAAATGTAATTCATCATGTAAACCAGTCCAAAGTCCAAGACCACATGATACTCTCGATAGATGCAGAAAAAGCTTTTGACAAGATCCAACAGCCTTTTATGATCAAAACGCTAGAGACAGTAGGAATGGAAGGAACCTTTATCAATATAATAAAAGCTGTATACAACAAGCCCACAGCAAGGATTATGCTCAATGGGGAACAATTGGAAGCATTCCCACTTCGATCAGGAACTAGACAAGGCTGTCCACTCTCACCACTTCTATTCAATATTGTACTTGAAGTCTTAGCTGAAGCCATAAGACAAGAAAGGGACATAAGAGGGATTTAAATAGGCAAGGAAGAAATCAAGCTATCCCTATTTGCAGATGACATGATCTTATACCTGAGGGATCCCAAAAACTCCACCAGGAAGCTCCTGGAACTAATTGAGAAGTTCAGCAGGGTGGCAGGATACAAAATAAATGTGCAAAAATCAGAGGCCTTCCTATATGCCCAGAATGAAAGAAGTGAAAAAGCCTTGAGAGAAACCATGCCATTTACTATAACCCCTAAAAAAATGAAATACCTTGGTATAAACCTAACTAAGGAGGTAAAAGACCTTTACAATGAAAACTTTAAAACCCTAAAGAAAGAAATTGCAGAAGACACCAGAAGGTGGAAAGACCTCCCTTGTTCCTGGATTGGCAGAATCAACATCGTAAAAATGACCATCCTACCAAAGGCAATATACAGATTCAATGCTATACCAATCAAAATCCCAAAGCAATTCTTCAAAGAAGTTGACCAAACAATCTCAAAGTTCATATGGAGGCACAAAAGACCCAGGATAGCAAAAACAATCCTGAGTAACAAAAACACTGCTGGAGGTATTACCATACCAAACCTAAGTCTATACTACAAATCCATAGTTATAAAGACAGCCTGGTACTGGCTCCAAAATAGACACACAGATCAATGGATAAGGATTGAAGACCCAGATATAAGCCCACAAAGTTACAGCCATTTGGTCTTTGACAAAGGGGCCCAAAGAATCCAATGGAAAAAGAACAGCATCTTCAACAAATGGTGCTGGCAAAACTGGATCTCCACATGCAGAAGATTAAAGCTGGACCCGTACTTGTCACCATGTACAAGACTTAATTCCAAATGGATCAAGGACCTTGATATCAGGCCAGAGACTTTAAAAACCATAGTTGAAAGGATAGGGAACTCCCTCGAGCTGATTGGGCTAGGCCAACACTTCCTAAACAGACATCCAATGGCACAGTCACTGCTACCAACTCTCAACAGTTGGGATCTTGTGAAATTAAAGAGCTTCTGTTCAGATAAAGAGATTGTAACGCAAGCTCAAAGGCAACCCACAGAATGGGAGAAAATCTTCACTAACCACATATCTGATAGAGCTCTATTGTCCAGAGTGCACAGAGAACTTAGAAAATTAAACTCCAAGGAAAACACTGGCCCAATTAAAAAATGGGCCCTGGAACTTCAAAGAAACTTTACCAGGGATGAAATTAAAATGTCTAACAATTATCTTAAAAAATGCTCCACTTCCTTCGCCATCAGGGAAATGCAAATCAAAACTTCCCTGAGATATCATCTCACCCCGGTCAGGATGGCAAAAATCCACAATACAAACAACGACAAATGCTGGAGAGGATGTGGAGAGAGGGGAACTCTCCTACATTGTTGGTGGGAATGCAGGCTCATACAGCCACTCTGGCGAGCCGTCTGGAGATTCTTAAAGAAATTAAAGATTGAAATGCCATATGACCCTGCTATCCCACTTTTGGGAATAACCCCCCAAGCAGCAAAGGTTCGCCTCGATAGCACAAGCTTGACCATGTTCATAGCAGCACTGTTTACAATAGCAAAGTCATGGAATCAACCTAAATGTCCAACAGTCGACGAGTGGATAAGGAAACTGTGGTACATCTATACAATGGAGTACTACTCAGCCATCAAAAATGATGAATTACTGGAATTTGCTGGGAAATGGATGTCATTAGAAAGAATTATATTAAGTGAAGTATCCCAAACCCAGAAAATTAAGCGCCGTATGTACTCCCTAATAGGTGGCTCCTAGTACCAAACTCACCCAGCCCACATTGGGACACTCAAAAGTAAACCTATGTAACACAGTAAGTGCAAGGATTATGAACAAGAGAGATGGGTTAGGAGGGCCACACCAGAAACAAGGAGAGAGGAGACCATGTTACAGCAGAGAAAATAGGCCTCCATGAAGGTCTGCAAGTAAGTAATGAGAAACCTGGTTAAGTTCACAGACGTTCTTTCCTGATCTCACCAGAAGGGGAGGGCATATAGTCTAGCAGATAAAAAGTAATCATTTTGCAAATGGGTGATGGACCCCTCCCTCAGTGAGGTTTCCTACTCTTATTACATCTACCCTTGAATGTGCTATTACAACAAGACTCCAGTTTAACAGCTTTTTGTCTCTGGCCAGGGGGTGACATACAGTGCCCAGCAGAATGGAGTGAAGGGAATTGCAGGAGCAGCAAAACTGCAAAAGAAAATCAACAAACCACAATCCAGAACTTCAGAGACTCTATATCAATCACATAGAACTAGGACAGCCTAATCTCTCCCTATCCTGGAGCTCAGGGACATTTGCGGAAGAGGGGGCGGTAAGATTGTAAGAGCAAAAGGATGGGAGGAGCAACGATTTGCAAGATTCTCAACAATAGTTGGGGCCAAAGCAATCATAATGGAACTTTGCATGCCCTGCGCAATGTCCAGCGCACTGTTGCCCTCGTTAAGTCTAGCATCTGTTAAGGGCACCGAGACCCCTGGTGGCAAGGGATTGACAGCCATAGTAGTGATCTTATGCTTAAGGGGAACAAGAGAAAGGGCTTATGGAAATGCCACTGGGTCCTTATATGTCATCGGAGAGGAGGACACAGTGGAGAGTTAGGTGCACACAATAAAGGACTCTCTGGGAATTGGGGGGGAGGCACTGGGGGAAGGGGAGGGGGAAGAGGGGGGAGGGAGGGAACTGGTAAAAAATTTTAAAATGTATAATTAAATTTTTAATAAAAAAAAAAAAAAGAAAAACCTGGTCTTAATTAGCCTTGATTGTCCACACCTGTGCCACTGAAATTGCTAATTAGAAACACCAGGTCGTAATTAGCCTTCATTTTCACTTATTAGAAACACCTGGTCAAAATTAGCGCTGATAGGCCACACCTGTGTCACTGAAATTGCTAATTAGACACAGGAGGTCCTAATTAGCCTTGATTGTCCACCTCTGTGTCACTGAAATTGCTAATTGGAAAAACCTGGTCCTACATAGCCTTGGTTGTCCACACCTGTGTCACTGAAATTGATAAAGAACACCAGGTGCTAATTTTCCTTGATTGTTGCTAATTAGAAACACCTGGCCCTAACTGGCCTTGATTGGCCAAACCTCTTTCACTGAAATGACTAATTAGACACAGGTGGTCCTAATTAGACTTGATTGTCCACACTGTGTCACTGAAATTGCTAATTAGAAGCACCTGGTCCTAATTAGCCTTGATTGGCCACACCTGTGTCAGAGAAATTGCTAATTAGAAGCACGTGGGCATAATTATCCTTGATTGGCCACACCTGTGTCACTGAAATTGCTAATTAGATGCACCTGGTCCTGATTAGCCTTGATTGTTCAAACCTGTGTCACTGCAATTCCTAATTAGACGCACCTGGTCCGAATTATCCTTGATTGGCCACAACTGTGCCACTGAAATTGCTAATTAGACGCACATGGTCCAAATTTGCCTTGATTGGCCACACCTGTGTCACTGAAATTGCTAATTAGAGGCACCTGGTCCTAATTAACCTTGATTGGCCACACCTGTGTCAGAGAAATTGCTAATACAAGCACGTGGACATAATTAGCCTTGATTGTTCAAACCTGTGTTACTGCAATTGCTAATTAGATGCACCTGTTCCGAATTAGGCTTGATTGGCCACACCTGTGTCACTGAAATTGCTAATTAGACGCACGTGGTCCTAAGCAGCCTTGATTGTCCACACCTGTGTCACTGAAATTACTAATTAGAAAAACTCGTCCTAAAGAGTCTTGATTGTCCACACCTGTGTCACTGAATTTTCTAGTTAGAAACACCAGGTCATAATTAGCTTGATTGTCACTTATTTGAAACACTTGGTCGTAACTAGCCTGATTGTCCACACCTGTGTCCCTGAAATTGCTAATTTGAAACACTTGGTCCAAATTAGCCTTGATTGGTCACACCTTTTGCACTGAAATTGCTAATTAGACGCACCTGGTCCTAATTAGCCCTTATTGGCCAAACCTGTATCCCCGAAATTGCTAATTTGATGCACCTGGTACTAATTGGCCTTGATTGGCCACACCTGTGACACTGAAATTGCTAATTAGTCGCACCTGGTCCTAAGTAGCCTTGAGTGTCTATACCTTTTTCACTGAAATTGCTAATTAGACGCACTTGATCCTAATTAGGATTGATTGGCCACACCTGTGTCTGAGAAATTGCTAATTAGAAAAACCTGGTCCTAATTAGCCTTGGTTGTCCACACCTGTGTCACTGAAATTGCTAATTAGAACCACCTAGTCATAATTAGCCTTGATTGTCCACACCTATGTCTCTGAAATTGCTAATTTGAAACACCAGGTGCTAATTAGCCTTGATTGTCACTAATTAGAAACACCTGGTCGAAACTAAACTTGATTTTCCACACATGTTTCCCTAAAATTTCTAATTAGAAACACCTGGTCCAAACCAGCCTTGATTGTCTACACCTGTGCCACTGAAATTGATACCTAGACGACTTGGTCCTAATTAGCCTTGATTGTCCACACCTGTGCCACTGAAATTGCTAATTGGAAAAACCTGGTCCTAATTAGACTTGGTTGTCCACACCTGTGTCACTGAATTTGATAAAGAAACACCAGGTGCTAATTAGCCTTGATGGTTGGTAACTAGATACACCTGGCCATAACTGGCCTTGATTGGCCACACCTCTTTTACTGAAATGGCTAATTAGACGCAGGTGTTCCTAATTAGCCTTGATTGTCCACACCTGTGTCACTGAAATTGCTAATTAGACGCTGGTGGTCCTAATCAGCATTGATTGTTCAAACCTGTGTCACTGCAATTCCTAATTAGACGCACCTGGTCTGAATTATCCTTGATTGGCCACAACTGTGCCACTGAAATTGCTAATTAGACGCACATGGTCCAAATTTGCCTTGATTGGCCACACCTGTGTCACTGAAATTGCTAATTAGACGCACCTGTTCTGAATTAGGCTTGATTCACCACACCTATGTCTCTGAAATTGCTAATTTGAAACACCAAGTCCTAATTAGCCTTGATTGTCGCTACTTAGAAACACCTGATCGAAAGTAGCCTTGATTGTCCACACCTGTTTCCCTGAAATTGCTAATTAGAAACATCTGGTCGTAATTGGCCTTGATTGTCCACAACTGTGTCACTGAGAATGTTAATTAGAAACACCTGTTCCAATTTAGGCTTGATTGGATACACCTGTGTCACTAAAATTAGTAATTGGAAGCACCTGGTCCTATTTATCCTTGATTGGCCACACCTGTGTCTCCGAAATTGCTAATTAGATGCACCTGGTCTTAATAAGCCTTGATTGTCCATACTGTGTCAATGCAATTGCTAATTAGACGCACCTGGTCATAATTAGCCTTGATGTCCAAACCTGTGTCAGTGCAATTGCTAATTATACGCATCTGTTCCTAATTAGACTTGATTGTATATACCTGTGTCACTGAAATTGCTAAATAGACGCACCTGATCCTAATTAGGATTGATTGGCCACAGCTGTGTCAGAGAAATTACTAATTAGAAAAACCTGGTCCTAATTAGCATTGGTTGTCCAAACTTGTGTCACTGAAATTGATAATTAGAAACACCTGGTCCTAATTAGCGTTGATTGTGGCAAGTTAGAGACACCTTGTCCAAATTAGCGTTAATTGGCCACACCTCTTTCACTGAAATTGCTAATTAGACACAGGTGGTCCTAATTAGCCTTGATTGGCCACACCTGTGTCACTGAAATTGCTAATTAGACGTACCTGGTCCTAATCAGCCTTGATTGTTCACATCTGTGTCACTGGAATTGCTAATTAGAAACACCTGGTACTAATTAGCCTTGATTGTCCACACCTATGTTTCTGAAATTGCTAATTTGAAACACCGGGTCCTAATTAGCCTTGAATGTCCCTAATTTGGAATAACTTGTCGCAATTAGCCTTGATTGTCCACACCTGTGTCACTAAAGTTATTAGATACACCTGGTCCTAATTAGCCTTGATTGGCCACACCTGTGTCACTGAAATTGCTAATTAGATGCACGAAGTCCTAATCAGCCTTGATTGTCCACACCTGTGTCACTGACATTGCTAATTGGAGGCACCTGGTCCTAATGAGCCTTGATTGTCCAACCTGTGTCAATGAAATTGGTAATTAGGTGCACCTGGTCCTAAATAGCCTTGATTGGCCACACCGGGGTCACTGAAATTGCTAATTAGAAGCACCTGGTCATAATTAGCCTTGATTGTTCAAACCTGTGTCAGAGAAATAGCTAATTACAAGCACGTGGACATAATTAGCCTTGATTGTTCAAACCTCTGTCACTGCAATTGCTAATTAGACGCACCTGTTCCGAATTAGGCTTGATTGGCCACACCTGTGTCACTGAAATTGCTAATTAGATGCACCTGTTGCTAATTGGCCTTGATTGGCCACACCTGTGTCACTGAAATTGCTAATTAGAAACACCAGGTCGTAATTAGCCTTCATTTTCACTTATTAGAAACACCTGGTCAAAATTAGCGCTGATAGGCCACACCTGTGTCACTGAAATTGCTAATTGGACACACATTGTCGTAATCAGCCTTGATTGTCCACACCTGTGTCACTAAAATTGCTAATTAGAAACACTGGTTCTAATTAGCCTTGATTGGCTACACCTGTGTCACTGAAATTGCTAATTAGACGCAGCTGGTACTGATTGCCCTTGATTGGCCACAACTGTGTCACTGAAACTGCTAATTAGATGCAGGAGGTCCTGATCAGACTTGATTGTCCACATTGTGTCACTGAAATTGCTAATTAGAAACACCTGGTCGAAATTGGCCTTGATTTTCCACAACTGTGTCACTGAGAATGTTAATTAAAAACTCCTGTTCCAATTCAGGCTTGATTGGCTAAACCTGTGTCACTAAAATTGGTAATTGGATGCACCTGGACCTATTCATCCTTGATTGGGCTCACCTGTGTCTCTGAAATTGCTAATTAGACGCACCTGGTCCGAATTTGCCTTGATTGGCCACAGTTGTGTCACTGAAATTGCTAATTAGATGCACCTGATCCTAATTAGGATTGATTGGCCACACCTGTGTCAGAGAAACTGCTAATTAGAAAAACATGGTCCTAGTTAGCCTTGGTTGTCCAAACATGTGTCACTGAAATTCATAATTAGAAACACCTGGTCCTAATTAGCGTTGATTGTGGCTAGTTAGAAACACCTGGTCCAAATTAGCGTTAATTGTCCACACCTCTTTCACTGAAATTGCTAATTAGACACAGGTGGTCCTAATTAGCCTTGATTGGCCACACCTGTGCCACTGAAATTGCTAATTATATGCATGAGGTACTAATCAGACTTGATTGTCTACACCTGTGTCACTGGAATTGCTAATTAGAACCACCTGGTCCTAATTAGCCTTCATTGTCCACACTTATGTCTCTGAAATTGCTAATTTGAAACACCAGGTGCTAATTAGCCTTGATTGTTGCTAATTAGAAACACCTGGTCGTAATTGGCCTTGATTGGCCACACCTCTTTCACTGAAATGGCTAGTTAGACACAGGCGGTCCTAATTAGTCTTGATCGGCCACACCTATGTTACTGAAATTGCTAATTAGCTGCACGAGATCCTGATCAGCCTTGATTGTCCTGGGTCCTGAGTTCGGATCCCAGGTCCCACGTATAGATGCCAGGTGGAAGCGGGAGTGGCCTGTGCTTCTGGTCCTGGTAGGGCGGAGGAGGTGGAGGCGTCCATGGTGGTTCGCAAATTCGTTGGTGGTTCTACACACACACATACACAGACACACACACACACACACAGACACACGTACGCATATACACACGCACATGCGCACAGTTGAATAAATAATAATAATAATAATAAAATTAAAAAAAAGAAAAACCTGATCGTACTTAGCCTTGGTTGTCCACACCTGTGTCACTGAAATTGATAATTAGAAACAGCTGTTCCTAATTAGCCTTGATTGTCGCTAATTAGAAACACCTGGCCCAAATTAGCGTTGATAGGCCACACCTCTTTCACTGAAATTGCTAATTAGACGCAGGTGGTCCTAACTAGTCTTGATCGGCCACACCTATGTTACTGAAATTGCTAATTAGCTGCACGAGATCCTGATCAGCCTTGATTGTCCACACCTGTGTCACTGAAATTGCTAATGAGAAGCACCTGGTCCTAATTACCCTTGAGTGTCCAAACCTGTGACACTGCAATTTCTGATTAGACACACCTGGTCCGAATTAGCCTTGATTGGCCACACCTGTGTCACTGAAATTGCTAATTAGACTCACCTGGTCCAAATTAGGCTTGATGAACCACACCTGTGTCACTGAAATTGCTAATTGGACACACATGGTCGTAATCAGCCTTGATTGTCCACACCTGTGTCACTGAAATTGATACTTAGAAACATCTCTTCCTAATTAGCCTTGATTGTCGATAATTAGAAAAACCTGGTCCTAGTTGGTCTTGATTGTCCACACCTGTGTCACTGAAATTGCTAATCAGAAACACCAGTAGCTAATTAGCATTGATTGTCACTAATTAGAAACACCTAGTTGAAACGATCCTTGATTTTCCACACCTGTTTCACTGAAATTGCTAATTAGAAGCACCTGGTCCAATTTAGCCTTGATTGTCCACACCTGTGACACTGAAATTGCTAATTAGAAACACCTGGTCCTAATTAGCCTTGATTGTCCCTAACTAGGGAAACCTGGTTATAATTATACTTGATTGTCCACACCTGTGTCACTGAAATTGCAAATTAGACGCACCTGGTCCTATTTAGCCCTGATTGGCCTAACCTGTATCACTGAAAATGTTAATTAGATACACCTGGTGCAAATTAGATTTGATTGGCCACACCTGTGGCACTATAATTGGTAATTAGAAGCACCTGTTCCTATTTAGCCTTCATTGGCTACACCTGTGTCACTTAAGTAGCTAATTAGAAACACCTGGTGGTAACTAGCCTTGATTGTCCACACCTGTATCACTGAAATAGCTAATTAGAAACACCTGGTCCTAATTAGCTTTGATTGTCGCTAATTAGAAACACCTGGTGGTAACTAGCCTTTATTGTCCACATCTGTGTCCCTGAAATTGCTAATTAGAAGCATCTTGTCCTAATTAGGCTTGATTGTCCACACCTGTGCCACTGAAATTGCTAATTGGAAAAACCTGGTCCTACATAGCCTTGGTTGTCCACACCTGTGTCACTGAAATTGATAAAGAAGCACCAGGTGCTAATTAGCCTTGATTGTTGCTAATTAGAAACACCTGGTCTTAACTGGCCTTGATTGGCCACACCTTTTTCACTGCAATGGCTAATTAGAGGCGCCTGGTCCTAATTAGCCTTGATTGGCCACATCTGTGTCACTGAGATTGCTAATTAGACGCACCTGATCCAAATTAGACTTGATGCACCACACCTGTATCACTGAAATTGCTAATTGGACACACATGGTCGTAATCAGCCTTGATTGTCCACACCTGTGTCACTGAAATTGCAATTAGAAACACTGGTTCTAATTAGCTTTGATTGGCTACACCTGTGTCACTGAAATTGCTAATTAGACGCAGCTGGTACTGATTGCCCTTGATTGGCCACAACTGTGTCCCTGAAACTGCTAATTAGATGCACCTGGTCTTAATTAGCCTTGTTTGTCACTAATTAGGAAAACCTGGTCGTGATTAACCTTAATTGTCCACCCCTGTGTCACTGAAATTGTTATGTAGAAATACCTGGTCGAAATTAGGCTTGAGTGGCCACACCTGTGTCATTGAAATTGCTAATTAGAAACACCTGGTCCTAATTAGCCTTGATTGTCGCCAAATAGAAACACCTGGTACAAATTAGCGTTGATTGGCCACACCTGTGTCACCGAAATTGCTAATTAGACGCAAGTGGTCCTAATTAGCATTGATTGGCCACACCTGTGTCACTGAAATTGCTAATTAGACGCAAGTGGTCCTAATTAGCATTGATTGGCCACACCTGTGTCACTGAAATTGCTAATTAGAAGCACCTGGTGTTAATTAGCCTTGATTGTCCACACCTGTGTCACCGAAATTGCTAATTAGAAGCACAAGGTCCTAATTAGCCTTGACTGCTGCCAATGAGGAAAACTTGGTCGTCTTTAGCCTTAATTTTCCACACCTGTGTCACTGAAATAGTTATTTAGAAATACCTGGTCCAAATTAGGCTTGATTGGCCACACCTGTGTCACTGAAATTGCTAATTAGAAACACATGGACCAAATTAGCCTTGATTGTCGCTAATTAGAAACCCCTGGTCATAACTAGCCTTGATTGTCTACACCTGTGTCCCTGAAATTGCTAATTAGAAACACTTGGTCCAAATTAGCTTTGATTGGCCACACCTGTGTCACTGAAATTGCTAATTAGACGCACATGGTCCTAATTAGCCTTGTTTGGCGACACCTGTGTCACTGAAATTGCTAATTAGCAACACCTGGCCCAAATTAGCCTTGATTGGCCATAACTGTGTCACTGAAATTGCTAGTTAGAAGCACTTGGTTCTAATTAGCCTTGATTGTCCCCACCTGTGTCACTGAAATTGCTAATTAGCAACACCTGGTCCAAATTAGCCTTGATTAGCCATAATTGTGTCACTGAAATTGCTAGTTAGAAGCACTTGGTTCTAATTAGCCTTGATTGTCCCCATCTGTGTCACTGAAATTGCTAATTAGAAAAACCTGGTCCTACACAGCCTTGGTTGTCCACACCTGTGTTACTGAAATTGATAATTTGAAACACCTGTTCCTAATTAGACTTGATTATCGATAATTAGAAACACCTGTTCCAAATTAGCATTGATTGGTCACACCTGAGTCACTGAAATGGCTAATTAGATGGAGGTGGTCCTAATTAGCCTTGATTGGCCACACCTGTGTCACTGAAATTGCTAATTAGAAGCACCTGGTCCTAATTAGGCTTGATTGTCCACACCTGTGTCACTGAAATTGCTAATTAGAAACACCAGGTCCTAATTAGCCTTGATTGTCCATACCTGTGCCACTGAAATTGCTAATTAGAAACACCTGGTCCTAATTAGCCTTGATTGTCCACACCTGTGCCACTGAAATTGCTAATTAGAAACACCTGGTCCTAATTAGCCTTGATTGTCGCTAATTAGAAACATCTGGTAAAAATTAGCATTGATTGGCCACACCTGTGTCTCCGAAATTGCTAATTAGCCAAAAGTGGTCTTTATTAGCCTTGAATGTCCACACCTGTGTCACTGAAATTGCTAATTAGATGCTCTAGGTCCTAATCAGCCTTGATTGTTCACACCTGTGTCACTGAAATGGCTAATTAGAAGCACCTGGTCCTAATTAGCTTTGATTGTCCACAACTGTGTCACTGAAATTGCTAATTAGAAACAACAGGTCCTTATTAGCCTTGATTGTCGCTAATTAGAAAAACCTGTTCGAAACTAGCCTTGATTACCCACACCTGTTTCACTGAAATTGCTAATTAGACACACCTGGTCCTAATTAGCCTTGATTGTCAATACGTGTGTCAGTGCAATTGCTACTTAAGCGTACTTGGACCTAATTAGCCTTGAATGTCCAAACCTGTGTCAGTGCAATTACTAATTAGACACAACTAGTCTGAAGTAGCCTTGTTGGCCACACCTGTGTCACTGAAATTAATAATTAGACACTCGAGTTCCTAATCAGTCTTGTGTTTCCACACCTGTGTAACTGAAATTGCTAATTAGAAACACATGGTCCTAATTAGACTTGATTGCCCACACCTGTATCATTGAAATTGTTATTAAGAAACACCTGTTCCGAATTAGCCTTGATTTGCGATACCTGTGTCACTCAAATTGCTAATTGGTATCATGGTGTCCTCATTAGCCTTGATTGCCCACACCTGTGTCACTCTAATTGCTAATTGGCAACACCTGGTCCTAATTATAATTGATTGTCCACACCTGTGTCATTGAAATTGCTAATTGAAAATACCTGGTCCTAATTACCCTTGATTGCCCACAGCTGTGTCACTGAAATTGCTAATTAGAAACACCTGGTCCTAATGAGCCTTGATTGCCCACACCTGTGTCACTCAAATTGCTAATTAGAAACACCTGGTCTGAATTAGCCTTGATTGCCCACACCTGTGTCACTGAAATTGGTAATTGAAAACACCTGGTTCTAATTAGCCTTGATTGCCCACATGTCTGTCACTGAAATTCCTAATTGAAAACACCTGGTCCTAATTAGCCGTGATTGCCCACACCTGTGTCACTGAAATGGCTAATTGGGAACACCTGGTCCTAATTACCCTTGATTGCCCACACCTGTGTCACTGAAAGTGATTATCAGAAAAACCTGGTCCTAATTAGCCTTGATTGTCCACACCTGTGTCACTGAAATTGCTAATTAGACGCTCTAGGTCCTAATCAGTCTTGATTGTCCACACCTGTGTCACTGAAATGGCTAATTAGAAGCACCTGGTCCTAATTAGCCTTGATTGTCCACAATGTGTCACTGAAATTGCTAATTAGAAACACCAGGTCCTAATTAGCCTTGATTGTCGCTAATTAGAAAAACCTGTTCGAAACTAGCCTTGATTGCCCACACCTGTTTCGCTGAAATGCTAATTAGACGCACCTGGTCCTAATTAGCCTTGATTGTCAATACGTGTGTCAGTGCAATTGCTACTTAGACGTACTTGGACCTAATTAGCCTTGAATGTCCAAACCTGTGTCAGTGCAATTGCTAATTAGACGCACCTAGTCCGAAGTAGCCTTGCTTGGCCACACCTGTGTCACTGAAATTGATAATTAGACACTCGAGTTCCTAATCAGTCTTGTGTTTCCACACCTGTGTCACTGAAATTGCTAATTAGAAGCGCCTGATCCTAATTAGGCTTGATTGTCCACACCTGTGTCACTGAAATTTCTAATTAGAAGCACGAGGTCCTAATTAGCCTTGATTGTCGTTAATTAGAAACACCTGGTTAAAACTAGCCTTTATTTTCCACACCTGTTTTCCTGAAATTGTTAATTAGAAACAGCTGGTCCGAATTAGCCTTGATTATCCACACCTGTGCCACTGAAATTGCTAATTAGATGCACCTGGTCCTAATTAGCCTTGTTTGTCACTAATTATGAAAACCTGGTCGTGATTAACCTTAATTGTCCACCCCTGTGTCACTGAAATTGTTATGTAGAAATACCTGGTCGAAATTAGGCTTGAGTGGCCACACCTGTGTCATTGAAATTGCTAATTAGAAACACCTGGTCCTAATTAGCCTTGATTGTCGCCAAATAGAAACACCTGGTACAAAATAGCGTTGATTGGCCACACTTGTGTCACCGAAATTGCTAATTAGACGCAAGTGGTCCTAATTAGCATTGATTGGCCACACCTATGTCACTGAAATTGCTAATTAGAAGCACCTGGTGTTAATTAGTCTTGATTGTCCACACCTGTGTTATCGAAATTGCTAATTAGAAGCACAAGGTCTTAATTAGCCTTGACTGTTGCCAATGAGGAAAACCTGGTCGTCTTTAGCCTTAATTTTCCACACCTGTGTCACTGAAAGAGTTATTTAGAAATACCTGGTCCAAATTAGGCTTGATCAGCCACACCTGTGTCACTGAAATTGCTAATTAGAATCACATGGACCAAATTAGCCTTGATTGTCGCTAATTAGAAACACCTGGTCATAACTAGCCTTGATTGTCTACACCTGTGTCCCTGAAATTGCTAGTTAGAAACACTTGGTCCAAATTAGCTTTGATTGGCCACACCTGTGTCACTGAAATTGCTAATTAGCAACACCTGGTCCAAATTAGCCTTGATTAGCCATGACTGTGTCACTGAAATTGCTAGTTAGAAGCACTTGGTTCTAATTAGCCTTGATTGTCCTCACCTGTGTCACTGAAATTGCTAATTAGAAGCACCTTGTCATAAGTAGGCTTGATTGTCCACACCTGTGTCACTGAAATTGCTAGTTAGAAGCACTTGGTTCTAATTAGCCTTGATTGTAACCATCTGTGTCACTGAAATTGCTAATTAGAAAAACCTGGTCCTATTTAGCCTTGGTTGTCCATACCTGTGTTACTGAAATTGATAATTAGAAACACCTATTCCTAATTAGACTTGATTATCGATAATTAGAAACTCCTGGTCCAAATTAGCATTGATTGGTCACACCTGAGTCACTGAAATTGCTAATTAGATGGAGGTGGTCCTATTTAGCCTTGATTGGCCACACCTGTGTCACTGAAATTGCTAATTACAAGCACCTCGTCCTAACTAGGCTTGATTGTCCACACCTGTGTCACTGAAATTGCTAATTAGAAGCACCTCATCCTAACTAGCCTTGATTGCCCACATCTGTTTCACTGAAATTGCTAATTAGACGCACCTGGTCCTAATTAGCCTTGATTGTCAATACGTGTGTCAGTGCAATTGCTACTTAGATGTACTTGGACCTAATTAGCCTTGAATGTCCAAACCTGTGTCAGTGCAATTGCCAATTAGACGCGCCTAGTCCGAAGTAGCCTTGCTTGGTCACACCTGTGTCACTGAAATTGATAATTAGACACTCGAGTTCCTAATCAGTCTTGTGTTTCCACACCTGTGTCACTGAAATTGCTAAATAGAAACACATGGTCCTAATTAGACTTGATTGCCCACACCTGTATCATTGAAATTGTTATTAAGAAACACCTGTTCCGAATTAGCCTTGATTTGAGATACCTGTGTCACTCAAATTGCTAATTGGAATCACAGTGTCCTCATTAGCCTTGATTGCCCACACCTGTGTCACTCTAATTGCTAATTGGCAACACCTGGTCCTAATTATAATTGATTGTCCACACCTGTGTCATTGAAATTGCTAATTGAAAATACCTGGTCCTAACTACCCTTGATTGCAAACAGCTGTGTCACTGAAATTGCTAATTAGAAACACCTGGTCCTAATGAGCCTTGATTGCCCACACCTGTGTCACTCAAATTGCTAATTAGAAACACCTGGTCCGAATTAGCCTTGATTGCCCACACCTGTGTCACTGAAATTCCTAATTGAAAACACCTGGTCCTAATTACCCTTGATTGCCCACACCTGTGTCACTGAAATTGCTAATTGGGAACACCTGGTCCTAATTACCCTTGATTGCCCACACCTGTGTCACTGAAAGTGCTTATCAGAAAAACCTGGTCATAATTAGCCTTGATTGCCCACACCTGTGTCACTCAAATTGCTAATTGGAAACACCTGGTCCTAATTAGCCTTTATTGACCACACCTGTGTCACTGAAATTGCTAATTGGATACACCTGGTCCTAATTAGCCTTGATTGCCCACCCCTGTGTCACTGAAATTGGTAATTTAAGACACCAGGTCTTAATTAGACTTATTTGCCAACACTGTAATCACTGAAAATATTTATGAACCCTGGTCCTAATTATACTGGATTGCCCACACCTGTGTTACTGTAATAGGTAATTTAAGACACCAGGTCTTAATTAGACTTGATTGCCAACACTGTAATCACTGAAATTATTTATGAATCATGGTCCTAGTTAGCCTTGATTGCTCACACCTGTGTCATTGAAATTGCTAATTGGAAACACCTGGTCTTAATTAACCTTGATTACCCACACTTCGAGTCATTCAACTTGCTAATTAGAAACACCTGGTCCTAATTAGCCTTGTTTGTCGCTAATTAGAAAAACCTGTTCGAAACTAACCTTGATTGTCCACACCTGTTTCCCTGAAATTGCTAATTAGAAACACCAGGTCTAAATTAGCCTTGATTGTCCACACCTATTCCACTGATATTGCTAATTACAAACACCTGGTCCTAATTAGAATTGATTGTCCCTAATTAGGAAAACCTGGTGGTAATTATCCTTGATTGTCCACATCTGTGTGACTGAAATTGTTATTTAGAAATACCTGGTCCTAATTAGCCTTGATTGGCCACACCTGTGTCACTGAAATTGCTAATTGGAAGCACCTGGTCCTAATTAGCATTGATTGTCCACACCTGTGTCACTGAACTTGCTAATTAGATGCACCTGGTCCTAATTAGACTTGATTGTCAATACGTGTGTCAGTGCAATTGCTACTTAGACATACTTGGAACTAATTAGCCTTGAATGTCCAAACCTGTGTCAGTGCAATTGCTAATTAGAAGCACCTAGTCTGAAGTAGCCTTGCTTGGCCACACCTGTGTCACTGAAATTGATAATTAGACACGCGAGTTCCTAATCAGTCTTGTGTTTCCACACCTGTGTCACTGAAATTGCTAATTAGAAACACATGGTCCTAATTAGACTTGATTGCCCACACCTGTATCATTGAAATTGTTATTAAGAAACACCTGTTCCGAATTAGCCTTGATTTGCGATACCTGTGTCACTCAAATTGCTAATTGGAATCACAGCGTCCTCATTAGCCTTGATTGGCAACACCTGTGTCACTGATATTGCTAATTAGAAGCATCTGGTCCTAATTAGCCTTGATTGTCCACACCTGTGTCACTGAAATTGCTAATTAGAAACACCAGGTCCTAATTGGCCTTGATTGTCATTATTTAGGAAAACCTGGTCGTCATTATCCGTAATTGTCCACCCCTGTGTCACTGTAATTGTTATTTACAAATACCTGCTTCATATTAGGCTTGATTGCCCACACCTGTGTCACTCAATTTGCTAATTAGAAACACCTGGTCCTAATTAGCCTTGATTGCCCACACCTGTTTCACTTATATTGCTAATTAGAAACACCTGCTCCTAATTAGCCTTAATTGTCCACACCTGTGTCACTGAAATTGCTAAATGAAGACACCTGGTCCTAATTAGCCTTGATTGCCCACACCTGTTTCCCAGAAATTGCTACTTGGAAACACCTGTTCCTAATTAGCGTTGTTTCTCGCTAATTAGAAACACTTGGTCTAAATTAGGGATGATTGGTCACACCTGTGTCACTGAAATTGCTAATTAGACCGAGGTGGTCCTAATTAGCCTTGATTGGCCACACCTGTGTCACTGAAATTGCTAATTAGCAACACCTGGTCCAAATTAGCCTTGATTAGCCATAATTGTGTCACTGAAATAGCTAGTTAGAAGCACTTGGTTCTAATTAGCCTTGATTGTCCCCACCTGTGTCACTGAAATTGCTAATTAGAAAAACCTGGTCCTACTTAGCCTTGGTTGTCCATACCTGTGTTACTGAAATTGATAATTAGAAACACCTGTTCCTAATTAGACTTGATTAACGATAATTAGAAACACCTGGTCCAAATTAGCATTGATTGGTCACACCTGAGTCACTGAAATTGCTAATTAGATGGAGGTGGTCCTAATTAGCCTTGATTGGCCACACCTGTGTCACTGAAATTGCTAATTAGAAGCACCTGGTCCTAATTAGGCTTGATTGTCCACACCTGTGTCACTGAAATTGCTAATTAGAAACACCTGGTCCTAATTAGCCTTGATTGTCCACACCTGTGCCACTGAAATTGCTAATTAGAAACACCTGGTCTTAATTAGCCTTGATTCTCGCTAATTGGAAACATCTGGTAAAAATTAGCATTGATTGGCCACACCTGTGTCTCCGAAATTGCTAATTAGACACAAGTGGTCTTAATTAACCTTGATTGTCCACACCTGTGTCACTGAAATTGCTAATTAGATGCTCTAGGTCCTAATCAGCCTTGATTGTCCACACCTGTGTCACTGAAATGGCTAATTAGAAGTACCTGGTCATAATTAGCCTTGATTGTCCACACCTGTGTCCCTGAAATGGCTAATTAGAAACACCAGGACCTAATTAGCCTTGATTGTCGCTAATTAGAAAAACCTGTTCGAAACTAGCCTTGATTGCCCACACCTGTTTCACTGAAATTGCTAATTAGACGCACCTGGTACTAATTAGCCTTGATTGTCAAAACGTGTGTCAGTGCAATTGCTACTTAGACGTACTTGGACCTAATTAGCCTTGAATGTCCAAACCTGTGTCAGTGCAATTGCTAATTAAACGCACCTAATCCGAAGTAGCCTTGCTTGGCCACACCTGTGTCACTGAAATTGATAATTAGACACTCGAGTTCCTAATCAGTCTTGTGTTTCCACACCTGTGTCACTGAAATTGCTAATTAGAAACACATGGTCCTAATTAGACTTGATTGCCCACACCTGTATCATTGAAATTGTTATTAAGAAACACCTGTTCTGAATTAGCCTTGATTTGCGATACCTGTGTCACTCAAATTGCTCATTGGTATCACGGTGTCCTCAATAGCCTTGATTGCCTACACCTGTGTCACTCTAATTTCTAATTGGCAACACATGGTCCTAATTATAATTGATTGTCCACACCTGTGTCACTGAAATTGCTAATTAGAAACACCAGGTCCTAATTGGCCTTGATTGCCCACAGCTGTGTCACTGAAATTGCTAATCAGAAACACCTGGTCCTAATGAGCCTTGATTGCCCACACCTGTGTCACTCAAATTGCTAATTGGGAACACCTGGTCCTAATTACCCTTGATTGCCCACACCTGTGCCCCTGAAATTGCTACTTAGAAATACTGGGTCCTAATTAGCATTGATTGCCCAAACCTGCGTCACTGAAATTGATAATTGGAAAAACCTGGTCCTAATTAGCCTTGATAGCTCACACCTGTGTCACTCAAATTGCTAATTAGAAATACCTGATCCTAATTAGCCTTGATTTCCCACACCTGTGTCACTGAAATTGCTAATTAGAAACACATGGTCCTAATTAGACTTGATTGCCCACACCCATATCATTGAAATTGTTATTAAGAAACACCTGTTCCGAATCAGCCTTGATTTGCGATACCTGTGTCACTCAAATTGCTAATTGGTATCAAGGTGTCCTCATTAGCCTTGATTGCCCACACCTTTGTCACTCTAATTGCTAATTGGGAACACCTGGTCCTATTTATAATTGATTGTCCACACCCTGTCATTGAAATTGCTAATTGAAAATACCTGGTCCTAATTACCCTTGATTGCCCACAGCTGTGTCACTAAAATTGCTAATTAGAAACACCTGGTCCTAATGAGCCTTGATGCCCACACCTGTGTCACTCAAATTGCTAATTAGAAACACCTGGTCCGAATTAGCCTTGATTGCCCACACCTGTGTCACTGAAATTGGTAATTGAAAACACCTGGTTCTAATTAGCCTTGATTGTCCACATGTCTGTCACTGAAATTCCTAATTGAAAACACCTGATCCTAATTACCCTTGATTGCCCACACCTGTGTCACTGAAAGTGCTTATCGGAAAAACCTGGTCCTAATTAGCCTTGATTGGCCACACCTGTGTCACTGAAATTGCTAATTGAATACACCTGGTCCTAATTAGCCTTGATTGTCCACACCTGTGTCACTGAAATTGCTAATTAGAAACACCAGTTCCTAATTGGCCTTGATTGTCATTAATTAGGAAAACCTGGTCGTCATTATCCTTAATTGTCCACCACTGTGTCACTGAAATTTTTATTTACAAATACCTGGTTCATATTAGGCTTGATTGCCCACACCTGTGTCACTCAAATTGCTAAATAGAATCACCTGGTCCTAATTAGACTTGATTGCCCACACCTGATTCACTCATATTGCTAATTAGAAACACCTGGTCCTAATGAGCCTTGATTGCCCACACCTGTGTCACTGAAATTGCTAAATGAAGACACCTGGTCCTAATTAGCCTTGATTGCCCACACCTGTTTCCCAGAAATTGCTAATTGGAAACACCTGTTCCTAATTAGCCTTGTTTCTCGCTAACTAGAAACACCTGGTCTAAATTAGAGTTGATTGGTCACACCTATGTCACTGAAATTGCTAATTAGACCGAGGTGTTCCTAATTAGCCTTGATTGGCCACACCTGTGTCACTGAAATTGGTAATTAGAAGCACCTGGTCCTAATTAGGCTTGATTGTCCACACCTGTGTCACTGAAATTGCTAATTAGAAACACAAGGTCCTAATTAGCCTTGATTTTTGCTAATTAGAAAAACCTGTTCAAAACTAGCCTTGATTGCCCACACCTGTTTCACTGAAATTGCTAATTAGACGCACTTGGTACTAATTGGCCTTGATTGTCAATACGTGTGTCAGTGCAATTGCTACTTAGACGTACTTGGACCTAATTAGCCTTGAATGTCCAAACCTGTGTCAGTACAATTGCTAATTAGACGCACCTAGTCCGAAGTAGCCTTGCTTGGCCACACCTGTGTCACTGAAATTTCTAATTAGAAGCACGAGATCCTAATTAGCCTTGATTGTCGTTAATTAGAAACACCTGGTCGAAACTAGCCTTTATTTTCCACACCTGTTTACCTGAAATTGCTAATTAGAAACACCTGGTCCAAATTAGCCTTGATTGTCTACACCTGTGCCACTCAAATTGCTAATTAGATGCACCTGGTCCTAATTAGCATTGTTTGTCACTAATTAGGAAAACCTGGTCGTGATTAACCTTAATTGTCCACCCCCTGTGTCACTGAAATTGTTATGTAGAAATACCTGGTCCAAATTAGGCTTGAGTGGCCACACCTGTGTCATTGAAATTGCTAATTAGAAACACCTGGTCCTCATTAGCCTTGATTGTCTCCAAATAGAAACACCTGGTACACATTAGCGTTGATTGGCCACACCTGTGTCACTGAAATTGCTAATTAGATGCAAGTGGTCCTAATTAGCGTTTATTGGCCACAGCTGTGTCAATGAAATTGCTAATTAGAAGCACCTGGTGCTAATTAGTCTTGATTGTCCACACCTGTGTCACCGAAATTGCTGATTAGAAGCACAAGGTCCTAATTAGCCTTGACTGTCGCTAATGAGGAAAACCTGGTCGTCTTTAGCCTTAATTGTCCACACCTGTGTCACTGAAATCGTTATTTAGAAATACCTGGTCCAAATTAGGCTTGATTGGCCACACCTGTGTCACTGAAATTGCTAATTAGAAACACCTGGACCAAATTAGCCTTGATTGTCCCTAATTAGAAAAACCTGTTCGAAACTAACCTTGATTGTCCACACCTGTTTCCCTGAAATTGCTAATTAGAAACACCAGGTCTAAATTAGCCTTGATTGTCCACACCTATTCCACTGATATTGCTAATTAGAAACACCTGGTCCTAATTAGAATTGATTGTCCCTAATTAGGAAAACCTGGTGGTAATTATCCTTGATTGTCCACATCTGTGTGACTGAAATTGTTATTTAGAAATACCTGGTCTAATTAGCCTTGATTGGCCACAACTGTGTCACTGAAATTGCTAATTAGAAGCACCTGGTCCTAATTAGCCTTGATTGTCCACACCTGTGTCACTGAAATTGCTAATTTGAAACACCAGGTCCTAATTGGCCTTGATTGTCATTAATTAGGAAAACCTGGTCCTCATTAGCCTTGATTGCCCACCCCTGTGTCACTCTAATTGCTAATTGGCAACACCTGGTCCTAATTATAATTGATTGTCCACATCTGTGTCATTGAAATTGCTAATTGAAAATACCTGGTCTTAATTACACTTGATTGCCCACAGCTGTGTCACTGAAATTCCTAATTGAAAACACCTGGTCCTAATGAGCAGTGATTTCCCACACCTGTGTCACTGAAATTGCTAATTGGGAACACCTGTTCCTAATTACCCTTGATTTCCCACACCTATGTCACTGAAAGTGCTTATCGGAAAATCCTGGTCATAATTAGCCTTGATTGCCCACCCCTGTGTCATTGAAATTGCTAATTAGAAACACCTGGTCCTAATGAGCCTTGATTGCCCACACCTGTGTCACTGAAATTGCTAATTAGACGCTCTAGGTCCTAATCAGCCTTGATTGTCCACACCTATGTCACTGAAATGGCTAATTAAAAACACCTGGTCCTAATTAGCCTTGTTTGCCCACACCTGTGTGCCTCAAATTGCTAATTGGAAACACCTGGTCCTAATTAGCCTTTATTGACCACACCTGTGTCACTGAAATTGCTAATTGGATACACCTGGTCCTAATTAGCCTTGATTGCCCACCCCTGTGTCACTGAAATTGGTAATTTAAGACCCCAGGTCTTAATTAGACTTGTTTGCCAACACTGTAATCACTGAAAATATTTATGAACCCTGGTCCTAATTATACTTGATTTCCCACACCTGTGTCACTGTAATTGCTAATTTAGTACACCAGGTCTTAATTAGACTTGATTGCCAACACTGTAATCACTAAAATTATTTATGAACCATGGTCCCAGTTAGCCTTGATTGCTAACACCTGTGTCATTGAAATTGCTAATTGGAAACACCTGGTCTTAATTAGCCTTGATTACCCACACTTCGAGTCATTCAACTTGCTAAGTAGAAACACCTGGTCCTAATTAGCCTTGTTTGTCACTAATTAGAAAAACCTGTTCGAAACTAACCTTGATTGTCCACACCTGTTTCCCTGAAATTGCTAATTAGAAACACCAGGTCTAAATTAGCCTTGATTGTCCACACCTATTCCACTGATATTGCTAATTACAAACACCTGGTCCTAATTAGAATTGATTGTCCCTAATTAGGAAAACCTGGTGGTAATTATCCTTGATTGTCCACATCTGTGTGACTGAAATTGTTATTTAGGAATACCTGGTCCTAATTAGCCTTGATTGGCCACACCTGTGTCACTGAAATTGCTAATTAGAAGCACCTGGTCCTAATTAGCCTTGATTGTCCACACCTGTGTCACTGAAATTGCTAATTAGAAACACCAGGTCCTAATTGGCCTTGATTGTCATTAATTAGGAAAACCTGGTCAACATTATCCTTAATTGTCCACCCCTGTGTCACTGAAATTGTTATTTACAAATACCTGGTTCATATTAGGCTTGATTGCCCACAACTGTTTCACTCATATTGCTAATTAGAAACACCTGGTCCTAATTAGCCTTAATTGCCCACACCTGTGTCACTGAAATTGCTAAATGAAGACACCTGGTCCTAATTAGCCTTGATTGTCCACACCTGTTTCCCAGATATTGCTAATTGGAAACTCCTGTTCCTAATTAGCCTTGTTTCTCACTAATTAGAAACACCTGGTCTAAATTAGGGTTGATTGGTCACACCTGTGTCACTGAAATTGCTAATTAGACCGAGATGGTCCTCATTAGCCTTGATTGGCCACACCTGTGTCACTGAAATTGCTAATTAGAAACACCAGGTCCTAATTAGCCTTGATTGTCCATACCTGTGCCACTGAAATTGCTAATTAGAAACACCTGGTCCTAATTAGTCTTGATTGTCGCTAATTAGAAACATCTGGTACAAATTAGCATTGATTGGCCACACCTGAGTCTCCGAAATTGCTAATTAGACACAAGTGGTCCTAATTAGCCTTGATTGTCCACACCTGTGTCACTGAAATTGCTAATTAGACGCTCTAGGTCCTAATCAGCCTTGATTGTCCACACCTGTGCACTGAAATGGCTAAGTAGAAGCACCTGGTCCTAATTAGCCCTAATTGTCCACACCTGTGTCACTGAAATTGCTAATTAGAAACACCAGGTCCTAATTAGCCTTGATTGTCGCTAATTAGAAAAACCTGTTCGAAACTAGCCTTGATTGCCCACACCTGTTTCGCTGAAATTGCTAATTAAACGCACCTGGTCCTAATTAGCCTTGATTGTCAATACGTGTGTCAGTGCAATTGCTACTTAGACGTACTTGGACCTAATTAGCCTTGAATGTCCAAACTGTGTCAGTGCAATTGCTAATTAGACGCACCTAGTCCAAAGTAGCCTTGCTTGGCCACACCTGTGTCACTGAAATTGATAATTAGACACTCGAGTTCCTAATCAGTCTTGTGTTTCCACACCTGTGTCACTGAAATTGCTAATTAGAAGCACCTGGTCCTGATTAGGCTTGATTGTCCACACCTGTGTCACTGAAATTGCTAATTAGAAGCATTAGGTCCTAATTAGCCTTGATTGTCGTTAATTAGAAACACCTGGTCGAAAGTAGCCTTTATTTTCCACACCTGTTTTCCTGAAATTGCTAACTAGAAACACCTGGTCCAAATTAGTCTTGATTGTCCACACCTGTGCCACTGAAATTGCTAATTAGATGCACCTGGTTCTAATTAGCCTTGATTGGCCCCACCTGTGTCACTGAAATTGCTAATTAGAAAAACCTGGTCCTACTAAGCCTTGGTTGTCCATACCTGTGTTACTGAAATTGATAATTAGAAACACCTGTTCCTAATTAGACTTGATTATTGATAATTAGAAACACCTGGTCCTAATTAGCCTTGATTGTCGCTAATTAGAAACATCTGGCACAAATTAGCATTGATTGGCCACACCTGTGTCTCCAAAATTGCTAATTAGACAAAAGTGGTCCTAATTAGCCTTGATTGTCCACACCTGTTTCACTGAAATTACTAATTAGACGCTCTAGGTCCTAATCAGCCTTGATTGTCCACACCTGTGTCACTGAAATGGCTAATTAGAAGCACCTGGTCCTAATTAGCCTTGATTGTCCACACCTGTGTCACTGAAATTGCTAATTAGAAACACCAGGTCCTAATTAGCCTTGATTGTCGCTAATTAGAAAAACCTGTTCGAAACTAGCCTTGATTGCATACACCTGTTTCGCTGAAATTGCTAATTAGACGCACCTGGTCCTAATAAGCCTTGATTGTCAACACGTGTGTCAGTGCAATTGCTACTTAGACATACTTGGACCTAATTAGCCTTGAATGTCTAAACCTGTGTCAGTGCAATTGCTAATTAGATGCACCTAGTCCGAAGTAGCCTTGCTTGGCCACACCTGTGTCACTAAAATTGATAATTAGACACTCGAGTTCCTAATCAGTCTTGTGTTTCCACCCCTGTGTAACTGAAATTGCTAATTAGAAACACATGGTCTTAATTAGACTTGATTGCCCACACCTGTATCATTGAAATTGTTATTAAGAAACACCTGTTCCGAATTAGCCTTGATTTGCGATACCTGTGTCACTCAAATTGCTAATTGGAATCACAGTGTCCTCATTAGCCTTGATTGCCCACACCTGTGTCACTCTAATTGCTAATTGGAAACACCTGGTCCTAATTATAGATTGTCCAGACCTGTGTCATTGAAATTGCTAATTGAAAATACCTGGTCCTAATTACTCTTGATTGCCCACAGCTGTGTCACTGAAATTGCTAATTAGAAACACCTGGTCCTAATGAGCCTTGATTGCCCACACCTGTGTCACTGAAATTGCTAATTGGAAACACATGGTTCTAATTAGCCTTGATTGCCCACATGTCTGTCACTGAAATTCCTAATTGAAAACACCTCGTCCTAATTAGCCGTGATTGCCCACACCTATGTCACTGAAATTGCCAATTGGGAACACCTGGTCCTAATTACCCTTGATTTCCCACACATGTGTCACTGAAAGTGCTTATCGGAAATACCTGGTCATAATTAGCCTTGATTGCCCACACCTGTGTCATTGAAAAAGCTAATTAGAAACACCTGGTCCTAATTAGCCTTGTTTGCCCACACCTGTGTCACTGAAATTGCTAATTGGAAACACCTGGTCCTAATTAGCCTTTATTGACCACACCTGTGTCACTGAAATTGCTAATTGGATACACCTGGTCCTAATTAGCCTTGATTGCCCACCCCTGTGTCACTGAAATTGGTAATTTAAGACACCAGGTCTTAATTAGACTTGTTTGCCAACACTGTAATCACTGAAAATATTTATGAACCCTGGTCCTAATTATACTTGATTGCCCACACCTGTGTCACTGTAATTGCTAATTTAGTACACCAGGTCTTAATTAGACTTGATTGCCAACACTGTAATCACTGAAATTATTTATGAACCATGGTCCTAGTTAGCCTTGATTGCTCACACCTGTGTCATTGAAATTGCTAATTGGAATCACCTGGTCTTAATTAGCCTTGATTACCCACACTTCGAGTCACTCAACTTGCTAATTAGAAACACCTGGTCCTAATTAACCTTGTTTGTCGCTAATTAGAAAAACCTGTTCGAAACTAACCTTGATTGTCCACACCTGTTTCCCTGAAATTGCTAATTAGAAACATGAGGGTTAAATTAGCCTTGATTGTCCACACCTATTCCACTGATATTGCTAATCAGAAACACCTGGTAGTAATTAGAATTGATTGTCCCTAATTAGGGAAACCTGGTGGTAATTATCCTTAATTGTCCACATCTGTGTGACTGAAATTGTTATTTAGAAATACCTGGTCCCAATTAGCCTTGATTGGCCACACCTGTGTCACTGAAATTGCTAATTAGAAGCACCTGGTCCTAATTAGCCTTGATTGTCCACACCTGTGTCACTGAAATTGCTAATTAGAAACACCAGGTCCTAATTGGCCTTGATTGTCATTAATTAGGAAAACCTGGTCGTCATTATCCTTAATTGTCCACCCCTGTGTCACTGAAATTGTTATTTACAAATACCTGATTCATATTAGGCTTCATTGCCCACACCTGTGTCACTCAAATTGCTAATTAGAAACACCTGGTCCTAATTAGCCTTGATTGCCCACACCTGTTTCACTCATATTGCTAATTAGAAACACCTGGTCCTAATGAGCCTTGATTGCCCACACCTGTGTCACTGAAATTGCTAAATGAAGACACCTGGTCCTAATTAGCCTTGATTGCCCACATCTGTTTCCCAGAAATTGCTAATTGGAAACACCTGTTCCTAATTAGCCTTGTTTTTCGCTAATTAGAAACACCTGGTCTAAATTAGGGTTGATTGGTCACACCTGTGTCACTGAAATTGCTAATTAGACCGAGGTGTTCCTCATTAGCCTTGATTGGCCACACCTGTGTCACTGAAATTGGTAATTAGAAGCACCTGGTCCTAATTAGGCTTGATTGTCCACACCTGTGTCACTGAAATTGCTAATTAGAAACACCAGGTCCTAATTAGCCTTGATTGTCGCTAATTAGAAACATCTGGTAAAAATTAGCATTGATTGGCCACACCTGTGTCTCCGAAATTGCTAATTAGACACAAGTGGTCCTAATTAGCCTTGATTGTCCACACCTGTGTCAATGAAATTGCTAATTAGACGCTCTAGGTCCTAATCAGCCTTGATTGTCCACACCTGTGTCACTGAAATGTCTAATTAGAAACACCAGGTCCTAATTAGCCTTGATTGTCGCTAATTAGAAAAACCTGTTCGAAACTAGCTTTGATTGCCCACACCTGTTTTGCTGAAATTGCTAATTAGACGCACCTGGTCCTAATTAGCCTTGCTTGGCCACACCTGTGTCACTGAAATTGATAATTAGAAGCACCTGGTCCTAATTAGGCTTGATTGTCCACACCTGTGTCACTGAAATTTCTAATTAGAAGCATGAGGTCCTAATTAGCCTTGATTGTCGTTAATTAGAAACACCTGGTCGAAAGTAGCCTTTATTTTCCACACCTGTTTTCCTGAAATTGCTAATTAGAAACACCTGGTCCAAATTAGTCTTGATTGTCCATACCTGTGCCACTGAAATTGCTAATTAGATGCACCTGGTCCTAATTAGCCTTGTTTGTCACTAATTAGGAAAACCTGGTCGAGATTAACCTTAATTGTCCACCCCTGTGTCACTGAAATTGTTATGTAGAAATACCTGGTCCAAATTAGGCTTGAGTGGCCACACCTGTGTCATTGAAATTGCTAATTAGAAACACCTGGTCCTCATTAGCCTTGATTGTCGCCAAATAGAAACACCTGGTACAAATTAGCTTTGATTGGCCACACCTGTGTCACCGAAATTGCTAATTAGACGCAAGTGGTCCTAATTAGCCTTGATTGGCCACACCTGTGTCACTGAAATTGTTAATTAGAAGCACCTGGTGCGAATTAGTCTTGATTGTCCACACCTGTGTCACCAAAATTGCTAATTAGAAGCACAAGGTCCTAATTAGCCTTGACTGTCGCTAATGAAGAAAACCTGGTCATCTTTAGCCTTAATTGTCCACACCTGTGTCATTGAAATAGTTATTTAGAAATACCTGGTCCAAATTAGGCTTGATTGGCCACACTTGTGTCACTGAAATTGCTAATTAGAAACACCTGGAACAAATTAGCCTTGATTGGCCATAACTGTGTCACTGAAATTGCTAGTTAGAAGCACTTGGTTCTAATTAGCCTTGATTGTCCCCACCTGTGTCACTGAAATTGCTAATTAGAAAAACCTGGTCCTACTTAGCCTTGGTTGTCCATACCTTTGTTACTGAAATTGATAATTAGAAACACCTGTTCCTAATTAGACTTGATTATCGATAATTAGAAACACCTGGTCCAAATTAGCGTTTATTGGTCACACCTGAGTCACTGAAATTGCTAATTAGATGGAGGTGGTCCTAATTAGCCTTGATTGGCCACACCTGTGTCACTGAAATTGCTAATTAGGAGCACCTCGTCCTAATTAGGCTTGATTGTCCACACCTGTGTCACTGAAATTGCTAATTAGAAACACCAGGTCCTAATTAGCCTTGATTGTCCACACCTGTGGCACTGAATTTGCTAATTAGAAACACCTGGTCCTAATTAGCCTTGATTGTCCACACCTGTGCCACCGAAATTGCTAATTAGAAACACCTGGTCCTAATTAGCCTTGATTGTCCACACCTGTTTCACTGAAATTGCTAATTAGACGCTCTAGGTCCTAATCAGCCTTGATTGTCCACACCTGTGTCACTGAAATGGCTATTTAGAAGCACCTGGTCCTAATTAGCCTTGGTTGTCCACACCTGTGCCACTGAAATTGCTAATTAGAAACACCAGGTCCTAATTAGCCTTGATTGTCGCTAATTAGAAAAACCTGTTCGAAACTAGCCTTGATTGCCCACACCTGTTTCACTGAAATTGCTAATTAGACGCACCTGGTACTAATTAGCCTTGATTGTCAATACGTGTGTCAGTACAATTGCTAATTAGACGCACCTAGTCTGAAGTAGCCTTGCTTGGCCACACCTCTGTCACTGAAATTGATAATTAGACACTCGAGTTCCTAATCAGTCTTGTGTTTCCACACCTGTGTCACTGAAATTGCTAATTAGAAGCACCTGGTCCTAATTAGGCTTGATTGTCCATACCTGTGTCACTGAAATTTCTAATTAGAAGCACGAGGTCCTAATTAGCCTTGATTGTCATTAATTAGAAACACCTGGTCGAAACTAGCCTTTATTTTCCATACGTGTTTTCCTGAAATTGCTAATTATAAACACCTGGTCCAAATTAGCCTTGATTGTCCACACCTGTGCCACTGAAATTGCTAATTAGATGCACATGGTCCTAATTAGCCTTGTTTGTCACTAATTAGGAAAACCTGGTCGAGATTAACCTTAATTGTCCACCCCTGTGTCACTGAAATTGTTATGTAGAAATACCTGGTCCAAATTAGGCTTGAGTGGCCACACCTGTGTCATTGAAATTGCTAATTAGAAACACCTGGTCCTCATTAGCCTTGATTGTCGCCAAATAGAAACACCTGGTACAAATTAGCTTTGATTGGCCACACCTGTGTCACCGAAATTGCTAATTAGATGCAAGTGGTCCTAATTAGCGTTGATTGGCCACACCTGTGTCAATGAAATTGCTAATTAGAAGCACCTGGTGCTAATTAGTCTTGATTGTCCACACCTGTGTCACCGAAATTGCTAATTAGAAGCATGAGGTCCTAATTAGCCTTGACTGTTGCCAATGGGAAAACCTGGTCGTCTTTAGCCTTAATTGTCCACACCTGTGTCACTGAAATCGTTATTTAGAAATACCTGGTCCAAATTAGGCTTGATTGGCCACACCTGTGTCACTGAAATTTCTAATTAGAAACCCCTGGACCAAATTAGCCTTGATTGTCGCTAATTAGAAATCCCTGGTCATAACTAGCCTTGATTGTCTACACCTGTGTCCCTGAAATTGCTAATTAGAAACACTTGGTCCAAATTAGCTTTGATTGGCCACACCTGTGTCATCGAAATTGCTAATTAGATGCAAGTGGTCCTAATTAGCGTTGATTGGCCACACCTGTGTCAATGAAATTGCTAATTAGAAGCACCTGGTGCTAATTAGTCTTGATTGTCCACACCTGTGTCACCGAAATTGCTAATTAGAAGCCAAGGTCCTAGTTAGCCTTGACTGTCTCTAATGAGGAAAACCCGGTCACCTTTAGCCTTAATTGTCCACACCTGTGTCACTGAAATAGTTATTTAGAAATACCTGGTCCAAATTAGGCTTGATTGGCCACACCTGTGTCACTGAAATTGCTAATTAGAAACACATGGACCAAATTAGCCTTGATTGTCGCTAATTAGAAACCCCTGGTCATAACTAGCCTTGATTGTCTACACCTGTGTCCCTGAAATTGCTAATTAGAAACACTTGGTCCAAATTAGCTTTGATTGGCCACACATTTTTCACTGAAAATGCTAATTAGAAATACATGGTCCTAAGTAGCCTTGTTTGGCGACACCTGTGTCACTGAAATTGCTGATTAGCAACACCTGGTCCAAATTAGCCTTGATTGGCCATAACTGTGTCACTGAAATTGCTAGTTAGAAGCACCTGGTTCTAATTAGCCTTGATTGTCCCCACCTTTGTCACTGAAATTGCTAATTAGAAAAACCTGTTCCTAATTAGACTTGATTTTTGATAATTAGAAACACCTGGTCCAAATGAGCGTTGATTGGTCACACCTGAGTCACTGAAATTGCTAATTAGACGGAGGTGGTCCTAATTAGCCTTGATTGGCCACACCTGTCTCACTGAAATTGCGAATTAGACGCTCTAGGTCCTAATTAGCCTTGATTGGCCACTCCTGTGTCTCTGAATTTGCTAATTAGAAGCACCTGGTCCTAATTAGCCTTGATTGTCCACACCTGTGTCACTGAAATTGCTAATTAGAAACACCAGGTCCTAATTAGCCTTGATTGTCCACACCTATTCCACTGATATTGCTAATTAGAAACACCTGGTCCTAATTAGAATTGATTGTCCCTAATTAGGAAAACCTGGTGGTAATTATCCTTGATTGTCCACATCTGTGTGACTGAAATTGTTATTTAGAAATACCTGGTCCTAATTAGCCTTGATTGGCCACACCTGTGTCACTGAAATTGCTAATTAGAAGCACCTGGTCCTAATTAGCCTTGATTGTCATTAATTAGGAAAACCTGGTCGTCATCAGCCTTAATTGTCCACCTCTGTGTCACTGAAATTGTTATTTACAAATACCTGATTCATATTAGGCTTGATTGCCCACACCTGTGCCCCTGAAATTGCTACTTAGAAATACTGGGTCCTAATGAGCCTTGATTGCCCAAACCTGTGTCACTGAAATTGATAATTTTAAAAATCTGGTCCTAATTAGCCTTGATTGCTCACACCTGTGTCACTCAAATTGCTAATTAGAAATACCTGATCCTAATTAGCCTTGATTTCCCACACCTGTGTAACTGAAATTGCTAATTAGAAACACATGGTCCTAATTAGACTTGATTGCCCACACCTGTATCATTGAAATTGTTATTAAGAAACACCTATTCCGAATTAGCCTTGATTTGCGATACCTGTGTCACTCAAATTCCTAATTGAAATCACGGTGTCCTCATTAGCCTTGATTGCCCACACCTGTGTCACTCGAATTGCTAATTGGAAACACCTGTTCCTAATTATAATTGATTGTCCACACCTGTGTCATTGAAATTGCTAATTGAAAATACCTGGTCCTAATTAGCCTTGATTACCCACACTTGTGTCACTCAACTTGCTAATTAGAAACATCTGGTCCTAATGAGCCCTGATTGCCCACACCTGTGTCACTCAAATTGCTAATTAGAAACACCTGGTCCGAATTAGCCTTGGTTGCCCACTCCTGTGTCACTGAAATTAGTAATGCGAAACACCTGGTTCTAATTGCCCACATGTCTGTCACTGAAATTCCTAATTGAAAACACCTGGCCCTAATTAGCCGTGATTGCCCACACCTGTGTCACTGAAATTGCTAATTGGGAACACCTGGTCCTAATTACCCTTGATTGCCCACACTGTGTTACTGAAATTGCTAATTGGATACACCTGGTCCTAATTAGCCTTGATTGCCCACCCCTGTGTCACTGAAATTGGTAATTTAAGCCACCAGGTCTTAATTAGACTTGATTGCCAACAATGTGATCACTGAAATTATTTATGAACCATGGTCCTACTTAGCCTAGATTGCTCACACCTGTGTCATTTAAATTGCTAATTGGAAACACCTGGTCTTAATTAGCCTTGATTACCCACACTTGTGTCACTCAACTTGCTAATTAGAAACACCTGGTCCTAATTAGCCTTGATTGACCACACCTGTGTCACTGGAATTGCTAATTGGAAACACCTGGTCCTAATTAGCCTTGATTGCCCTCACCTGTGTCACTGAAATTAGTAATGCGAAACACCTGGTCCTAATCAGCCTTGATTGCCCACACCCGTGTCACTCAAATTGCTAGTTGGAAAAACCTGGTCCTATTTAGCCTTGATTCCCAGAACCTGTGTCACTCAAATTGCTAATTGGAAATACCTGGTCCTAATTAGCCTTGATTGTCCACACCTGTGTCACTCAAATTGCTAACTGGAATCACGTGGTCCTAATTAGCCTTGATTGCCCAGGCCTGTGTCACACATTTTGGTAATTAGAAACACCTGGTCCTAATTAGTCTTGATTATCCACAACTGGGTCCCCGGAAATTGCTAATTGTAATCACCTAGTACTTATTAGTCTTGATTGCCCACACCTGTATCAGTCAAATTGCTAATTAGAAACATGTGGTCCTAATTCGCCTTGGTTGCCCACACCTGTGTCACTCAAATTGCTAACTGGAAACACCTGGTCCTAATTAGCCTAGATAGCCCACACCTGTGTCACTGCAATTGGTAAGTGGAAACACATGGTCCTAATTCTTGATTGCCCACACCTGTGTCACTGAAACTGCTAATTAGAAACACCTGGTCCTATTTAGCTATGATTGCCCACACCTCTATCACTGAAATTGCTAAATGAAGACATCTGGTCCTAATTAGCCTTGATTGCACACAACTGTGTCACTGAAATTGGTTATTTCAGACACCAGGTCTTAATTAGTCTTGACTGCCAACACTGTAATCCCTGAAATTATTTTCGAACCTTGGTACTAATTAACCTTGATTGCCCACACCTGTGTCACTCATATTGCTAACTAGAAACAACTGGTCCTAAATAGCCTTAATTGCCCACACCTGTGTCACTGAAATTGCTAAATGAAGACACCTGGTCCTAAGTAGCCTTGATTGCACACACCTGTTTCCCAGAAATTGCTAATTGGAAACACCTGTTCCTAATTAGCCTTGTTTCTCGCTAATTAGAAACACTTGGTCTAAATTAGGGTTGATTGGTCACTCCTGTGTCACTGAAATTGCTAATTAGACCGAGGTGGTCCTAATTAGCCTTGATTGGCCACACCTGTGTCACTGAAATTGCTAATTAGAAGCACCTGGTCCTAATTAGCCTTGATTGCCCACACCTGTGTCACTGAAACTGCTAATTAGAAACACCTGGTCCTAATTAGCCTTGATTGCCCACACCTGTGTCACTGAAATTTTTAATTTAAGACACCAGGATTTAATTAGACTTGTTTGCCAACACTGTAATCACTGAAATTATTTATGAACTCTGGTCCTAATAAGCCTTGATTGCCACAACCTGTGTCACTCAACCTGCTAATTGGAAACACCGGTCCTCAATAGTCTTCATTCCCCACACCTGTGTCACTGAAACTGCGAATTAGAAACACTTGGTCCTAATTATCGTTGATTGCCCACAACTGTGTCACTGAAATTGGTTATTTAAGGCACCAGGTCTCAATTAGTCTTTATTGCCAACACTGTAATCCCTGATATTATTTATGAATCCTGGTCCTAATTAGCCTTGATTGCCTACACCTGTGTCATTGAAATTGCTAATTGGAAACACCTGGTCCTAATTAGCCTTGTTTGCCGACACCTGTGTCACTCAAATTACTAATTGGAAACACCTGGTCCTAATTGGCCTTGATTGACCACACCTGTGTCACTGAAATTGCTAATTGGATACACCTGGTCCTAATTAGCCTTGATTGACCACACCTGTGTCACTGAAATTGGTAATTTAACACACCAGGTTTTAAATAGACTTGTTTGCCAACACTGTAATCACTGAAATCATTTATGAACCCTGGTCCTAATTAGCCTTGATTGCCTAAACCTGTGCCACTTGTTTGGCAACACTCTAATCACTGAAGTTATTTATGAACCCTGGTCCTAACTAGCCTTGATTGCCCACATCTGTGTCACTGAAAATGCTCAAGCAAAATATCTGGTACTAATTAGCCTTGATTGCCTGTGACTGTGTCACTCAAATTGCTAATTGGAAACGCCTGGAACTAATTACCCTTGATTGTCCACACCTGTGTCACTCAACTTGCTAATTGGAAACACGTGGTTCTAATTAGCCTTGATTGCCCACACCTGTGTCAGTGAAATTGCTAATTGGAAACACTTGGTCCAAATTAGCCTTGATTGCCCACACCTGCATCACTCAAATTGCTAATTGGAAACACCTGGTCCAAATTAGCCTTGATTGCCCACACCTGTGTCACTGAAATTGCTACTTAGAAACACCTGGTACTAATTAGCTTTAATTGCCCGCACCTGTGTCACTCAAACTGCTAATTGGAAACATCTGGTCCCAAATAGTCTTGATTGCGCACACATTTGTCACTGAAATTGGTAATTTAAGACACCAGGTCTTAATTAGACTTGTTTGCCAACACTGTAATCACTGAAATTATTTATAAACCCTGGTCCTAATTATACTTGATTGCCCACACCTGTGTCACTGTAACTGCTACTTAGAAACACCTGGTCCTAATTAGCCTTGATTGTCTGCACCTATGTCACTCAAACTCCTAATTGGAAACACCTGGTCCTATTTAGCCATGATTGCCACACCTGTGTCACTGAAATTGCTAATTGGAAACACCTGGTTCTAATTAGCCTTGATTGCCCACACCTGTGTCACTGAAATTGGTAATTTAAGACACCAGGACTTAATTAGACTTGTTTGCCAACACTGTAATCACTGAAATTATTTATGAACCGTGGTCCTATTTAGCTTTCATTGCCCACACCTGTGTCACTGAAATTGCTAATGGGAAACAACTGGTCCTAATTAGCCTTGATTGCCAACATCTGTGTCACTGAAATTGCTTATCGGAAAAACCTGGTCATAATTAGCCTTGATTGCCCACACCTGTGTCACTCAACATGCAAATTGGAAATACCAGGTCCTAAGTGGCCTTGATTGCCCACACCTGTGTCACTGAAATTGCTAAGTAGAAACACCTGGTTTTAATTAGCCTTCATTGCCACAACCTGTGTCACTCAAACTGCTTATTGGAAACACCTGGGCCTAAATAGCCTTGATTCCCCACACCTGTGTCACTGAAACTGCGAATTAGAAACACTTGGTCCTAATTATCCTTGATTGCTCACAACTGTGTCACTGAAATTGGTTATTTAAGACACCAAGTCTTAATTAGTCTTGAGTGCCAACACTATAATCTCTGAAATTATTTATGAACCCTGGTCCTAATTACTCTTGATTGCCCATACCTGTGTCATTGAAATTGCTAATTGGATACACCTGGTCCTAATTAGCCTTGATTGACCACACCTGTGTGACTGAAATTGGTAATTTAAGACATCAAGTCTTAATTAGACTTGTTTGCCAACACTCTAATCACTGAAGTTATTTATGAACCCTGGTCCTAACTAGCCTTGATTGCCCACACCTGTGTCACTGAAACTGCTAATTGGAAACACCTGGTCCTAAATAGCCTTGATTTCCCACAACTGTGTCACTGAAACTGCGAATTAGAAACACTTGGTCCTAATTATCCATGATTGCCCATAACTGGGATACAGAAATTGTTTATTTAAGATACCAAGTCTTAATTAGTCTTGATTGCCAACACTATAATCCCTGAAATTGTTTATGAACCCTAGTCCTAATTAGCCTTGTTTGCCCACACCTGTGTCACTCAAATTACTAATTGGAAACACCTGGTCCTAATTGGCCTTGATTGACCATACCTGTGTCACTGAAATGGGTAATTTAACACACCAGGTCTTAAATAGACTTGTTTGCCAACACTGTAATCACTGAAATTATTTATGAACCCTGGTCCTAATTAGCCTTGATTGCCTAAACCTGTGTCAGTGAAATTGCTAATGGGAAACACTTGGTCCTAATTAGCCTTGATTGCCCACACCTGTGTGACTGAAATTGCTAATTGAAAACACCTGGTTCTAATTAGCCTTGATTGCCCACACATGAGTCACTCCTATTGCTATTTGGAAACACTTGGTCCGAATTAGCCTTGATTGCCCACACCTGTGTCACTGAAATTGCTAATTAGCAACACCTGTTCCTAATTCGCCTTGATTGCAAACACCTGTGTCATTGAAATAGCTTATTGGAAAATCCTGGTCCAAAATAGCCTCGATTGCCCACACCTGTGTCATTGAAATTGGTAATTTAAGACACCAGGACTTAATTAGACTTGTTTGCCAACTATGTAATCACTGAAATTATTTATGAACCGTGGTCCTAATTAGCATTGATTGCCCACACCTATGTAACAAAAATTGGTAATTTAAGACACCAGATCTTAATTAGATTCTTTTGCCAACACTGTATTCACTGAAATTATTTATGAATCCTCGTCCCAATTAGCCTTGATTGCCCACACCTGTGTCAATGAAATTGCTAATGGAAAACACGTGGTCCTAATTAGCCTTGATTGCCCACACCTGTGTCACTGAAATTGCTAATTAGAAACACCTGGTCCTAATTAGCCTTGATTTGCCATACCCGTGTCACTGAAATTGCTAATTGGAAACACCTGGTCCTAATTGGCCTTGATTGCCCACACCTGTGTCATTCAAAATGCTAATTGGAAACACCTAGTCCTAATTATACTTGACTGTCCCACCTCTGTCACTGAAATTGCTAATTGGAAACACCTGGTCCTAATTAGCCTTGATTGCCCACACCTGTTTCCCTGAAATTGCTAATTGAAAACACCACTTCCTAATTAGCCTTAATTCCCAACACCTTTGTCACTGGCACTGCTTATTGGAAAATCCTGGTCAAAATTACACTCGATTGCCCACACCTGTGTCATTGAAATTGGTAATTTAAGACACCAGGACTTAATTAGACGTCTTTGCCAACACTGTAATCACTGAAATTATTTATGAACCGTCGTCCTAATTAGCCTTTATTGCCCACACCTGTTTCACTGAAATTGGTAATTTAAGACACCAGGACTTAACTGGACTTGTTTGCCAACACTGTAATCACTGAAATTATTTATGAACCGTGGTCCTATTTAGCCTTGATTGCCCACACCTGTGTCACTGAAATTGCTAATGGGAAACAACTGGTCCTAATTAGCCTTGATTGCCGACATCTGTGTCACTGAAATTGCTAATTGGAAACACATGGTCCTAATTAGCCTTGATTGCCCACATCTGTGTCATTCAACATGCTAATTGGAAATACCAGGTCCTAACTGGCCTTGATTGCCCACACCTGTGTCACTGAAATTGCTACTTAGAAACACCTGGTCATAATTAGCCTTGATTACCACAACCTGTGTCACTCAACCTGCTAATTGGAAACACCTGGTCCTTAATAGCCTTGATTCCCCACACCTATGTCACTGACATTGCGAATTAGAAACACTTGGTCCTAATTATCCTTGATTTCCCACAAATGTGTCACTGAAATTAGTTATTTAAGACACCAAGTCTTAATTAGTCTTGATTGCCAACACTATAATCCCTGAAATTATTTATGAACCCTAGTCCTAATTAGCCTTGATTGCCCACACCTGTGTCACTGAAATTGCTCATTGGAAACACCTGGTCCTAATTAGCCTGGTTTGCCCACACCTGTATCACTCAAATTACTAATTGGAAACACCTGGTCCTAATTGGCCTTGATTGACCATACCTGTGTCACCGAAATTGGTAATTTAACACACCAGGTCTTAAATAGACTTGTTTGCCAACACTGTAATCACTGACATTATTTATGAAACCTGGTCCTAATTAGCCTTGATTGCCTAAACCTGTGTCAGTGAAATTGCTAATGGGAAACACTTGGTCCTAATTAGCCTTTATTGCCCACACCTGTGTCACTGAAATTGCTAATTGGAATCACCTAGTTCTAATTAGCCTTGATTGCCCACACCTGTGTCACTGAAATTGCTACTGAGAAACACCTGGTGCTAATTTGCCTTGATTGCCCACACCTGTGTCACTTAAACTTATAATTGGATACACCTGGTCCTATATAGCCTTGATTGCCCACATCTGTGTCACTGAAACTGCTAATTAGTAACACCTGGTCCTAATTGGCTTTGATTGACCATACCTGTGTCACTGAAATTGCTAATTGGATACACCTGGTCCTAATTAGCCTTGATTGACCACACCTGTGTCACTGAAATTGGTAATTTAAGACACCAGGTCCTAAATAGACTTGTTTGCCAACACTGTAATCACTGAAATTATTTATGAACCCTGGTCCTAATTATCTTGATTGCCTAAACCTGTGTCAGGGAAATTGCTAATGGGAAACACCTGGTCCTAATTAGCCTTGATTGCCCTCACCTGTGTCACTGAAATTGCTACTTAGAAACACCTGGTACTAATTAGCTTTGATTGCCAGCACCTGTGTCACTCAAACTGCTAATTGGAAACATCTGGTACCAAATAGTCTTGATTGCCCACACATTTGTCACTGAAATTGGTAATTTAATACACCAGGTCTTAATTAGACTTCTTTGCCAACACTGTAATCACTGAAATTATTTCTGAACCCTGGTCCTAATTAGCCTTGATTGCCCACACCTGTTTCACTCAACATGCGATTTGGGAATGCCAGGTCCTAAGTGGCCTTGATTGCCCACACCTGTGTCACTGAAATTGCTACGTAAGAACACCTGGTTTTAATAGCCTTCATTGCCACAACCTGTGTCACTCAAACTGCTTATTGGAAACACCTGGTCCTAAATAGCCTTGATTCCCCACACCTGTGTCACTGAAACCACGAATTAGAAACACTTGGTCCTAATTATCCTTGATTTCCCACAACTGTGTCACTAAAATTGGTTATTTAAGACATGAAGTCTTAATTAGTCTTGATTGCCAAGACTATAATCCCTGAAATTATTTATGAACCCTGGTCCTAATTAGCCTTGATTGCCCACACCTGTGAATTGAAATTGCTAATTGGAAACACCTGGTCCTAATTAGCCTTGTTTGCCCACACCTGTGTCACTCAAATTACTAATTGGAAACACCTGGTCCTAATTGGCCTTGATTGACCATACCTGTGTCACTGAAATTGCTAATTGGATACACCTGGTCCTGATTAGCCTTGATTGACCACACCTGTGTCACTGAAATTGGTAATTTAACACACCAGGTCTTAAATAGACTTGTTTGCCAACACTGTAATCACTGAAATTATTTATGAACCCTGGTCCTAATTATCTTGATTGCCCAAACCTGTGTCAGTTAAATTGCTAATGGGAAACACCTGGTCCTAATTAGCCTTGATTGCCCACACCTGTGTCACTGAAATTGCTAATTGGAAACACACGGTCCTAATGAGCCTTGATGACCCACACCTGTGTCACTGAAACTGCTAATTCGAAACACCTGGTCCTAAATATCCTTGATTGCCCACACCTGTGTCACTGAAACTGCGAATTAGAAACACTTGGTCCTAATTATCCTTGATTGCCCACAACAGTGACACTGAAATTGTTTATTTAAGACACCAAGTCTTAATTAGTCTTGATTGCCAACACTATAATCCCTGAAATTATTTATGAACCTTGGTCCTATTAGCCTTGATTGCCCAAACCTGTGTCATTGATATTCCTAATTGGATACACTTGATCCTAATTGGCCTTGATTGACCATACCTGTGTCACCGTAATTTAAGACACCAGGTCTTAATTAGACTTGTTTGCCAACACTCTAATCACTGAACTTATTTATGAATCCTGGTCCTAACTAGCCTTGATTGCCCACACCTGTGTCACTGAAATTGCTAATTAGTAACACCTGGCCCTAATTGGCCTTGATTGCCCACACCTGTGTCACTGAAATTGCTAATTGGAAACACATGGTCCTAATGAGCCTTGATTGCCCACACCTGTGTCACTGAAACTGCTAATTCGAAACACCTGGTCCTAAATAGCCTTGATTGCCCACAACTGTGTCTCTAAAACTGCGAATTAGAAACACTTGGTGCTAATTATCCTTGATTGCCCACAACTGTGACACTGAAATTGGTTATTTAAGACACCAAGTCTTAATTAGTCTTGATTGCCAACACTATAATCCCTGAAATTATTTATGAACCCTGGTCCTATTAGCCTTGATTGCCCACACCTGTGTCATTGATATTCCTAATTGGATACACTTGGTCCTAATTCGCCTTGATTGACCACACCTGTGTGGCTGAAATTGCTAATTGAAGACACCAGGTCTTAATTAGACTTGTTTGCCAACACTCTAATCACTGAATTTATTTATGAACCCTGGTCCTAACTAGCCTTGATTGCCCACACCTGTGTCACTGAAATTGCTAATTCGAAACACCTGGTCCTAACTAGCCTTGATTGCCCACACCTGTGTCACTGAAATTGCTAATTGGAAACACCTGGTCCTAACTAGCATTGTTTTTCCACACCTGTGACATTGAAATTGCTAATTGGAAACGCCTGGTCCTAATTAGCCTTGATTGCCCACACTTGTGTCACTCCTATTGCTATTTGGAAACACCTGGTCCGAATTAGCCTTGATTGCCCACACCTGTGTCACTGAAATTGCTAATGGGAAACACCTGGTCCTAATTAGCCTTGATTGCCCACATCCGTTTCCCTGAAATTGCTAATTGAAAACACCACTTCCTAATTAGCCTTAATTCCCAACACCTGTGTCACTGAAACTGCTTATTAGAAAATCCTGGTCCAAATTACCCTCGATTGCCCACACCTGTGTCATTGAAATTGGTAATTTAAGACACCAGGACTTAATTAGACTTCTTTGCCAACACTGTAATCACTGAAATTATTTATGAACCGTCGTCCTAATTAGCCTTTATTGCCCGCACCTGTTTCACTGAAATTGGTAATTTAAGACACCAGGACTTAATTAGACTTGTTTGCCAACACTGTAATCACTGAAATTATTTATGAACCGTGGTCCTATTTAGCCTTGATTGCCCACACCTGTGTCACTGAAATTGCTAATGGGAAACAACTGGTCCTAATTAGCCTTGATTGCCGACATCTGTGTCACTGAAATTGCTAATTGGAAACATATGGTCCTAATTAGCCTTGATTGCCCATATCTGTGTCACTCAACATGCTAATTGGAAATACCAGGTCCTAACTGGCCTTGATTGCCCACACCTGTGTCACTGAAATTGCTACTTAGAAACACCTGGTCATAATTAGCCATGATTGCCACAACCTGTGTCACTCAACCTGCTAATTGGAAACACCTGGTCCTTAATAGCCTTGATTCCCCACAACTGTGTCACTGAAATTGCGAAATAGAAACACTTGGTCCTAATTATCCTTGATTTCCCACAACTGTGTCACTGAAATTGGTTATTTAAGACACCAAGTCTTAATTAGTCTTGATTGCCAACACTATAATCCCTGAAATTATTTATGAACCCTAGTCCTAATTAGCCTTGTTTGCCCACACCTGTGTCACTCAAATTACTAATTGGAAACACCTGGTCCTAATTGGCCTTGATTGACCACACCTGTGTCACTGAAATTGGTAATTTAACACACCAGGTCTTAAATAGACTTGTTTGCCAACACTGTAATCACTGAAATTATTTATGAACCCTGGTCCTAATTAGCCTTGATTGCCTAAACCTGTGTCAGTGAAATTGCTAATGGGAAACACTTGGTCCTAATTAGCCTCGATTGCCCACACCTGTCTCACTGAAATTGCTAATTGGAAACACCTGGTTCTAATTAGCCTTGATTGCCCACACATGTGTCACTCCTATTGCTATTTGGAAACACTTGGTCCGAATTAGCCTTGATTGCCCACACCTGTGTCATGAAATTGCTAATCGGCAACACCTGTTCCTAATTAGCCTTGATTGCAAACACCTTTGTCATTGAAATAGCTTATTGGAAAATCCTGGTCCAAATAGCCTCGATTGCCCACACCTATGTCATTGAAATTGGTAATTTAAGACACCAGGACTTAATTAGACTTGTTTGCCAACTGTGTAATCACTGAAATTATTTATGAACCGTGGTCCTAATTAGCATTGATTGCCCACACCTATGTCACTGAAATTGGTAATTTAAGACACCAGGTCTTAATTAGATTCTTTTGCCAACACTGTATTCACTGAAATTATTTATGAATCCTCGTCCCAATTAGCCTTGATTGCCCACACCTGTGTCAATGAAATTGCTAATGGAAAACACGTGGTCCTAATTTGCCTTGATTGCCCACACCTGTGTCACTGAAATTGCTAATTGGAAACACCTGGTCCTAATTGGCCTCGATTGCCCACACCTGTGTCATTCAAAATGCTAATTGGAAACACCTGGTCCTAATTATACTTGACTGTCCCACCTCTGTCACTGAAATTGCTAATTGGAAACACCTGGTCCTAATTAGCCTTGATTGCCCACACCTGTTTCCCTGAAATTGCTAATGGAAAATACCAGTTTCTCATTAGCCTTAATTCCCAACACCTGTGTCACTGACACTGCTTATTGGAAAATCCTGGTCCAAATTACCCTCGATTGCCCACACCTGTGTCATTGAAATTGGTAATTTAAGACACCAGGACTTAATTAGACTTCTTTGCCAACACTGTAATCATTGAAATTATTTATGAACCGTGGTCCTATTTAGCCTTGATTTCCCACACCTGTGTCACTGAAATTGCTAATGGGAAACAACTGGTCCTAATTAGCCTTGATTGCAGACATCTGTGTCACTGAAATTGATAATTGGAAACACATGGTCCTAATTAGCCTTGATTGCCCACATCTGTGTCACTCAACATGCTAATTGGAAATACCAGGTCCTAACTGGCCTTGATTGCCCACACCTGTGTCATTGAAATTGCTACTTAGAAACACCTGGTCATAATTAGCCTTGATTGCCACAACCTGTGTCACTCAACCTGCTAATTGGAAACACCTGGTCCTTAATAGCCTTGATTCCCCACACCTGTGTCACTGAAACTGCTAATTGGAAACACTTGGTCCTAAATAGCCTTGATTGCCCACACCTGTGTCACTGAAACTGCGAATTAGAAACACTTGGTCCTAATTATCCATGATTGCCCATAAGTGGGATGCAGAAATTGTTTATTTAAGACACCAAGTCTTAATTAGTCTTGATTGCCAACACTATAATCCATGAAATTATTTATGAACCCTGGTCCTAATTAGCCTTGATTGTCCACACCTGTGTCATTGAAATTGCTAATTGGAAACACCTGGTCCTAATTAGCCTTGTTTGCCCACAACTGTGTCACTCAATTTGCTAATTGGAAACACCTGGTCAAAATTGGCCTTGATTGACCATACCAATGTCACTGAAATTGTTCATTGGAAACACCTGGTCCTAATTAGCATTAATTGCCCACACCTGTGTCACTGAAATTGCTAATTGGAAACACCTGGTCCGAATTAGCCTTAATTGCCCACTCCAATGTCACTGAAGTTGCTAATTGTAAACACCTGGTCCCAATTTGCCTTGATTGCCCACACCTGAATCACTCAAATTGTTAATTGGAAACATCTGGTGGTAATTAGCCTTGATTGCCCACACCTGTATCACTTAAATAGCTAATTGGAAACACCTGGTCCTAATTAGCCTTGAATCCCCACACCTGTGTCACTCGAATTGGTAATTATAAACACCTTGTCCTAATTAGCCTTGATTGCCCAGACCTGTGTCACTATAGAATCTTCTGTAGGATACTTATCCCTCTGAAGTGCACCTCCAACATTTGACTCTCAGTCCTCCTCACTTGGTTCACTCTTTTGGAAAATCAAGGCCTGTGTGAACATATTACATGAAAACGTCACAAAACCAGTGTGAATTTCTCCTGAACATAAAAAGTTACAACGTAGGAACATCTACAGGATTCTTATCACTGAGAAGAGTAAGTGAAACATGTGAATTTGACGCGTCCTCACGTGGTCACTATTTTCAAGCTCATTACAAGGCTGAATATCGTTGGTAGAATCAGCACAAAATAAATGTTGTTTTCTCCAGAATACAAAGTTTTACAGTCTAGAAACCTGTGTAGGATACTTATCCCACAGAAGTGCACATGCTACATATGACTTCCCAAAGAAGTGAACATGCTACATATATGACTGTGAGTCCTCTTCACGTGGTTCACTATTTTGGATGGGAACGACATGCGTGAACATGTACTGCACATGCTACATATGACTGTGAGTCCTCATCACGTGGTTCACTATTTTGGAAGGGAACGACACGCATGAACATGTTTCATGGAAATGAAGTAAACCAAGTGTGATTTCCTCCTGAACACAAAGAGCTACAATATAGAAACTTCTGTACAATACTTATCCTAAAGAAGTGCACTTGCAACATTTAAAGCAGAGTCCTCCTCACTTGGTTCAATATTTTGTCAAATCATGGCCTGTGTGAACATGTGCCATTCAAGTGTCACAAAACAAATATTATTTTCACCTAAACACAATATTTACAGTATAGGAACTTCTCTAGGATCGTTATCAGTAAGAAGTGAAATTCCAACATTTGACTCTGAATCCTCCGCTCTTGGTTCACTCTTTTGTAAAATCATGGCCCGCGTGAACATGTTATATGTGAATGTTGCAAAACAAGTATGATCTTCTCCTGACCACAAAGTCTAACACTATAGAATCTTTTGTAGGATACTTATCCCTAAGAAGTGCACCTCCAACATTTGACTCTCAGTCCTCCTCACTTGGTTCACTCTTTTGGAAAATCAAGGCCTGCGTGAACATATTCCTTGAAAACGTCACAAAACCAGTGTGAATTTCTCCTGAACATAAGAAGTTAAAATGTAGGAACATCTACAGGATTCTTATCCCTGAGAAGAGTAAGTGGAACATGTGAATTTGCCACGTCCTCACGTGGTCACTATTTTCAAGCTCATTGCAAGCCTGAATATCGTTGGTAGAATCAGCATAAAACAAATGTTGTTTTCTCCAGTATACAAAGTTTTACAGTCTAGAAATCTGTTCAGGATACTTATCCCAAAGAAGTGCACATGCTACATATGACTTCCCAAAGAAGTGCACATGCTACATATATGACTGTGAGTCCTCTTCACTTGATTCAGTATTTTGGAAGGGAACAACATGCATGAACATGTAGTGCACATGCTACATAAGACTGTGAGTCCTCTTCACTTGGTTCACTATTTTGGAAGGGAACAACATGCATGAACATGTTTCATGGAAAGGTCGTAAGCCAAGTGTGATTTCCTCCTGAACACAAAGAGTTACAATATAGAAAATTCTGTACTATACTTCTCCTAAAGAAGTGCATTTGCCACATTTAACTCAGAGTCTGCCGCACTTTGTTCACTATTTTGTAAAATCATGGCCTGTGCGAACATGTGCCATTCAAATGTCAGAAAACAAGTATGATTTTCACCTGAACCCAAATGTTACAGTATAGGAACTTGTCTAGGATCCTTATCCCGAAGAAGTGAAATTCCAACATTTGACTCTGAATCCTCCGCTCCTGGTTAACTCTTTTGGAAAATCATGGCTTGCGTGAACATGTTATATGTGAATGTTGCAAAACAAGTATGATCTTCTCCTGAACACAAAGTGTAGCACTACAGAATCTTCTGTAGAATACTTATCCCTAAGAAGTGTACCTCCTACATTTGACTCTCAGTCCTCCTCACTTGATTCACTCTTTTGGAAAATCAAGGCCTGCGTGAACATATTCCATGAAAACGTGACAAAACCAGTGTGAATTTCTCCTGAACATAAAAAGTTACAACGTAGGAACATCTACAGGATTCTTATCACTGAGAAGAGAAAGTGAAACATGTGAATTTGATGCGTCCTCACGTGGTCACTATTTTCAAGCTCATTACAAGCCTGAATATCGTTGGTAGAATCAGCACAAAACAAATGTTGTTTTCTCCAGTATACAAAGTTTTACAGTCTAGAAACCTGCGTAGGATACTTATCCCAAAGAAGTGCACATGCCACATATGATTTCCCAAAGAAGTGCACATTCTACATATGACTGTGAGTCCTATTCACTTGGTTCACTATTTTGGAAGGGAACGACATGCATGAACATGTAGTGCACATGCTACATATGACTGTGAGTCCTCTTCACTTGGTTCACTATTTTGGAAGGGAACGACATGCATGAACATGTTTCATGGAAACGTCGTAAACCAATTGTGATTTCCTCCTGAACACAAAGAGTTACAATATAGAAACTTCTGTACGATATTTCTCCTAAAGAAGTGCACTTGCCACATTTAACTCAGAGTCCTCTTCACTTGGTTCACTGTTTTGTAAAATCATGGCCTGTGTGAACATGTGCCATTCAAATGTCACAAAACAAGTATGATTTTCGCTTGAACGCAATTGTTACAGTATAGGAACTTGTCTAGTATCCTTATCCCTAAGAAGTGAAATTCCAGCATTTGACTCTGAATCCTCCGCTCTTGCTTCACTCTTTTGGAAAATCATGGCCTGCATGAACATGTTATATACGAATGTTGCAAAACAAGTATGATCTTCTCCTGAACACAAAGTGTAGCACTACAGAATCTTCTGTAGGATACTTATCCCTAAGAAGGGTACCTCCTACATTTGACTCTCAGTCCTCCTCACTTGGTTCACTCTTTTGGAAAATCAAGGCCTGCATGAACATATTCCATGAAAACGTCACAAAACCAGTGTGAATTTCTACTGAACATAAAAATTTACAACGTAGGAACATCTACAGGATTCTTATCACTGAGAAGAGAAAGCGAAACATGTGAATTTGACACGTTCTCACATGGTCACAATTTTCATTACAAGCCTGCACATCATTGGTAGAATCAGCACAAAACAAATGTTTTTTTCTCCAGAATATAAAGTTTCACAGTCTAGAAACCTGTGTAGGATACTTATCCCACAGAAGTGCACATGCTACATATGACTTCCCAAAGAAGTGCACATGCTACATATGACTGTGAGTCCTCTTCACTTGTTTCACTATTTTGGAAGGGAACGACATGCATAAACATGTTTCATGGAAACGTCGTAAACCAAGTGTGATATCTTCCTGAACACAAAGAGTTACAATATCGAAACTTCTGTACGATACTTCTCCTAAAGAAGTGCACTTGCCACAGTTAACTCAGAGTCCTCTTCACTTGGTTCACTGTTTTGTAAAATCATGGCCTGTGTGAACATGTGCCATTCAAATGTCACAAAACAAGTATGATTTTCGCCTGAACGAAATTGTTACATTATAGGAACTTGTCTAGGATCCTTATCACTAAGAAGTGAAATTCCAACATTTGACTCTGAATCCTACGCACTTGGTTCACTCTTTTGGAAAATCATGGCCTGCGTGAACATGTTATATGCGAATGTTGCAAAACCAGTATGATATTCTCCTGAGCAAAAAGAGTAACACTATAAATCTTCTGCAGGATACTTATCCCTGAGAAGTGCACCTCCAACATTTGACGCTCAGTCCTCCTCACTTGGTTCACTCTTTTAGAAAATCAAGGCCTGCGTGAACATATTCCATAAAAACGTCACAAAACCAGTGTGAATTTCTCCTGAACATAAAAAGGTACAACGTAGGAACATCTACAGGATTCTTATCACTGAGAAGAGAAAGTGAAACATGTGTATTTGACGCGTCCTCACTTGGTAACTATTTTCAAGCTCATTACAAGCCTGAACATCGATGTTAGAATCAGCACAAAACAAATGTTGTTTGCTCCAAAATGCAAAGTTTTACAGCCTAGAAACCTGTGTAGAATACTTATCCCACAGAAGTGCACATGCTACATATGACTGTGAGTCCTCTACACTTGGTTCACTATTTTGGAAGGGAACGACATGCATGAACATGTTTCATGGAAACGTCGTAAACCAAGTGTGATTTCCTCCTGAACACAAAGAGTTACAATATAGAAACTTTTGTACGATACATCTCCTAAAGAAGTGCACTTGCCACATTTAACACAGAGTCCTCCTCACTTGGTTCACTCTGTTGTATGATCTTCTCCTGAACACTATAGAATCTTCTGTAGGATACTTATCCATAAGAAGTGCACCTCCAACATTTGACTCTAAGTCCTCCTCACTTGGTTCACTATTTTGGAAAATCAAGGCCTGTGTGAACATATTCCACGAAAACCTCACAAAACCAGTGTGAATTTCCCCTGAACATAAAAAGTTACAACGTACGAACATCTACAGAATTCTTATCACTGAGAAGAGTAAGAGAAACATGTGAATTTGACGCACCCTCACGTGGTCACTATTCTCATTACAAGCCTGAACATCCTTAGTAGAATCAGCACAAAACAAATGTTGTTTTCTCCAGAATACAAAGTTTTACAGTCTAGAAACCTGTGTAGTATACTTATCCCACAGAAGTACACATGCTACATATGAGTTCCCAAAGAAGTGCACATGCTACATATATAACTGTGAGTCCTCTTCACTTGGTTCACTATTTTGGAAGGGAATGACATGCATGAACACGTTTCATGGAAACGTCGTAAACCAAGTGTGATTTCCTCCTGAACACAAAGAGTTACAATATAGAAACTTCTGTACGATACTTCTACTAAAGAAGTGCACTTGCCACATTTAACTCATAGTCCTCCTTATTTGGTTCACTATTTTGTAAAATCATGGCCTGTGTGAAAATGTGCCATTCAATTCTGACAAAACAACTATGATTTTCACCTGAACACAAAGGTTACAGTATAGGAACTTCCCTAGGATCCTTATCACTAAGAAGTGAAATTCCAACATTTGACTCTGAATCCTACGCACTTGGTTCACTCTTGTGGAAAATCATGGCCTGTGTGAACATGTTATATGCGAATGTCGCAAAACAAGTATGATCTTCTCCTCAATACAAAGTGTAACACTATAGAATCTTCTGTAGGATACTTATCCATAAGAAGTGCACCGCCAACATTTGACCCTCAGTCCTCCTCACTTAGTTCACTATTTTCAAAAATCAAGGCCTATGTGAACATATTCCATGAAAATGTCACAAAACCAGTGTTAATTTCCCCTTAACATAAAAAGTTACAACGTAGGAACATCTACAGTATTCTTATCACTGAGAAGAGTAAGTGAAATATGTGAATTTGACGCTTCCTCATGCGGTCACTATTTTCAAGCTCATTACAAGCCTGAATATCGTTGGTAGAATCAGCACAAAATGAATGTTGTTTTCTCTAGAATACAAAGTTTTACAGTCTAGAACCCTGTGTAGGATACTTATCCCAAATAAGTGCACATGCTACATATATAACTGTGAGTCCTCTTCACTTGGTTCACTATTTTGGAAGGGAACATCTTTGGTAGATTCAGCACAAAACAAATGTTGTTTTCCCCAGAATACAAAGTTTTACAGTCTAGAACCCTGTATAACTGTGAGTCCTCTTCACTTGGTTCACTATTTTGGAAGGGAACATCGTTGGTAGAATCAGCACAAAACAAATGTTGTTTTCTCCAGCATACAAAGTTTTACAGTCTAGAACCCTGGATAGGAAACTTATCCCAAATAAGTGCACATGCTACATATATAACTGTGAAATCTATTCACTTACTTCACTATTTTGGAAGGGAACGACATGCATGAACATGTTTCATGGAAACATCGTAAACCAAGTGTGATTTCCTCCTGAACACAAAGAGTTACAATATAGAAACTTCTGTACGATACTTCTCCTAAAGAAGTGCACTTGCCACATTTAACTCAGAGTCCTCCTCACTTGGTTCACTATTGTGTAAAATCATGGCCTGTGTGAACATGTGCCATTCAAATGTCACAAAACAAGTATGATTTTCGCCTGAACGCAAATGTTACAGTATAGGAACTTCTCTAGGATCCTTATCACTAAGAAGTGAAATTCCAACATTTACTCTGAATCCTCTGCACGTGGTTCACTCTTTAGCATAATCATGGCCTGCGTGAACATGTTATATGCGAATGTCGCAAAACAAGTATGATCTTCTCCTGAACACAAAGTGTAGCACTATAGAATCTTCTATAGTATACTTATCCCTAAGAAGTGTACCTCCTACATTTCACTCTCAGTCCTCCTCACTTGGTTCACTCTTTTGGAAAATCAAGGCCTGCGTGAACATATTCCATGAAAACGTCACAAAACCAGTGTGAATTTCAACTGAACATAAAAAGTTACAACGTAGGAACATTTACAGAATTCTTATCACTGAGAAGAGAAAGTGAAATATGTGATTTTGACGCGTCCTCTCGTGGTCACTATTTTCATGCTCATTACAAGCCTGAATATCGTTGGCAGAATCAGCACAAAACAAATGTTGTTTTCTCCAGAATACAAAGTTTTACAGTCTAGAACCCTGTGTAGGATACTTATCCCAAATAAGTGCACATGCTACATATATAACTGTGAGTCCTCTTCACTTGGTTCACTATTTTGGAAGGGAACATCTTTGGTAGAATCAGCACAAAACAAATGTTGTTTTCTCCAGAATACAAAGTTTTAAAATCTAGAACCCTGTATAACTGTGAGTCCTCTTCACTTGGTTCACTACTTTGGAAGGGAACATCGTTGTTAGAATCAGCACAAAACAAATGTTGTTTTCTCCAGACTACAAAGTTTTACAGTCTAGAACCCTGTGTAGGATTCTTATCCCAAATAAGTCCACATGCTACATATATAACTGTGAGTCCTATTCATTTACTTCAGTATTTTGGAAGGGATCGATATGCATGAACATGTTTCATGGAAATGTCGTAAATCAAGTGTAATTTCCTCCTGAACACAAATAGTTAAAATATGGAAACTTCTGTAAGATACTTCTCCTAAAGAAGTGCACTTGCCACATTTAACTCAGAGTCCTCCTCACTTGGTTCACTATTTTGTAAAATCATGGCCTGTGTGAACATGTGCCATTCAAATGTCACAAAACAAGTATGATTCTCGCCTGAACACAAATGTTACAGTATAGGAACTTCTGTAGGATCCTTACTACTAAGAAGTGAAATTCCAACATTTACTCTGAATCCTCCGCAGTTGTTTCACTCTTTAGGATAATCAAGGCCTGCGGGAACATGTTATATGCAAATGTCGCAAAACAAGCATGATCTTCTCCTGAACACAAAGTGTAACTCTATAGTCTCTTCTGTAGGATACTTATACCTAAGAAGTGCACCTCCAACATTTGACTCTCAGTCCACCTAACTTGGTTCCTCTTTTGGAAAATCAAGGCCTGAATGAACATATTCCATGAAAACGTGACAAAAACCAGTGTGAATTTCTCCTGAACATAAAACCTTACAACGTAGGAACATCTAAAGATTCTTATCACTTAGAAGAGAAAGTGAAACATGTGAATTTGATGCGTCCTCACATGGTCACTATTTTCAAGCTCATTGCAAGCCTGAATATCGTTTGGTAGAATCAGCACAAAACAAATGTTGTTTTCTCCAGAATAAAAAGTTTTACAGTCTAGAACCCAGTGCAGGATACTTATCCCAAATAAGTAAACATGCTACATATATAACTGTGAGTCCCCTTCACTTGGTTCACTATTTAGGAAAGGAACGACATGCATGAACATATTTCATGGAAACGTCGTAAACCAAGTGTGATTTCCTCCTGAACAGAAAGAGTTACAATATAGAAACTTCTGTACGATACTTCTCATAAAGAAGTGCACTTTCCACATTTAACTCAGAGTTCGCCTCACTTGGGTAACTCTTTTGCAAAATCATGGCCTGTGTGAACATGTGCCATTCAAATGTCACAAAACAAGTATGATTTTCGCCTGAACGCCTTATTATATTATTAAGAAGTGAAATTCCAACATTTACTCTGATTGCTCCGCAGTTGTTTCACTCTTTAGGATAATCATGGCCTGCGGGAACATGTTATATGCGAATGTTGCAAAACAAGTATGATCTCCTCCTGAACACAAAGTGTAACACTATAGAATCTTCTGTAGAGATACTTATCCCTAAGAAGTGCACCTCCAACATTTGACTCTCAGTCCTCCTCACTTGGTTCACTCTTTTGGAAAATCAAGGCCTGCGTGAACATATTCCCTGAAAACGTCACAAAACCAGTGTGAATTTCTCCTGAACATAAAAAGTTACAATGTAGGAACATCTACAGGATTCTTATCACTGAGAAGAGAAAGTGAAACATGTGAATTTGACGCGTCCTCTCGTGGTCACTATTTTCAAGCTCATTACGAGACTGAATATCATTGGTAGAATCAGCACAAAACAAGTGTTGTTTTCTCCAGAATACAAAGTTTTACAGTCTAGAACCCTGTGCAGGATTCTTATGCCAAATTAGTGCACATGCTATATATATAACTGTGAGTCCTCTTCACTTGGTTCACTATTTTGGAAGGGAACATCGTTGCTAGAATTAGCACAAAACAAATGTTGTTTTCTCCAGAATACAAAGTTTTACAGTCTAGAACCCTGTGTAGGATACTTATGCCAAATAAGTGCACATGCTACATATACAACTGTGGGTCCTCTTCACTTGGTTCACTATTTTGGAAGGGAACATCGTTGGTAGAACCAGCACAAAACAAATGTTGTTTTCTCCAGGATACAAAGTTTTACAGTCTAGAACCCTGTGTAGGATACTTATCCCAAATAAGTGCACATGCTGCATATATAACTGTGAGTCCTCTTCACTTGGTTCACTATGTTGGAAGGGAACGACATGCATGAATATCTTTCATGGAAACGTCGTAAGCCAAGTGTGATTTTGTGCTGAACACAAGGAGTTACAATATAGAAACTTCTGTACGATACTTCTGCCAAAGAAGTGCGTTTGCCACATTTACCTCACAGTCCTCCTCACTTGGTTCACTATTTTGTAAAATCATGGCCTGTGTGAACATGTGCCATTCAAATGTCACAAAACAAGTATGATTTTCGCCTGAACACAAATGTTACAGTATAGGAACTTCTCTAGGATCCTTATTACTAAGAAGTGAAATTCCAACATTTACTCTGAATCCTCTGCCTGTGGTTCACTCTTTAGGATAATCATGGCCTGCATGCACATGTTATATGCGAATGTCACAAAACAAGTATGATCTTCTCCTGAACACAAAGTGAGTTAACACTATAGAATCATCTGTAGGATCCCTAAGAAGTGCACCTCCAACAATTGACTCTCAGTCCTCCTCACTTGGTTCACTCTTTTGGAAAATCAAGGCCTGTGTGAACATATTCCCTGAAAACGTCACAAAATCAGTGTGAATTTCTCCTGAACATAAAAAGTTAAAATATAGGAACATCTACAGAATTCTTATCACTGAGAAGAGAAAGTGAAACATGTGAATTTGACGTTTCCTCACGTGGTCACTATTTTCAAGCTCATTACAAGCCTGAATATCGTTGGTAGAATCAGCACAAAACAAATGTTGTCTTCTCCAGAAAACAAAGTTTTACAGTCTAGAACCCTGTGTAGGATACGAATCCGAAATAAGTGCACATGCTACATATATAACTGTGAGTCCTCTTAACTTGGTTCACTATTTTGGAGGGAACATCATTGGTAGAATCAGCACCTAACAAATGTTGTTTTCTCCAGAATACAAAGTTTTACCATCTAGAAGCCTGTGTAGGATACGTATCCGAAATAAGTGCACATGCTACATGTATAACTGTGAGTCCTCTTCACTTGGTTCACTATTTTGGAAGGAAACATCGTTGGTAGAATCAGCACAAAACAAATGTTGTTTTCTCCAGAATACAAAGTTTTACAGTCTAGAACCCTGTGTAGGATACTTATGTCAAATAAGTGCACTGCTACATATATAACTGTGAGTCCCCTTCCCTTGGTTCACTATTTTGGAAGGGAACATCGTTAGTAGAATCAGCACAAAACAAATGTTGTTTTCTCCAGAATACAAAGTTTTACACTCTAGAACCCAGTGCAGGATACTTATGCCAAATAAGTGCACATGCTACATATATAACTGTGAGTCCTCTTCACTTGGTCCACTCTTTTGGAAGGGAACATCGTTGGTAGAATCAGCACAAAACAAATGTTGTTTTCTCCATAATACAAAGTTTTGCACTCTAGAACCCTGTGCAGGACACTTAGGCCAAATAAGTGCACATGCTACCTCTATGACTGTGAGTCCTCTTCACTTGGTTCACTATTTTGAAAGGGAACGACATGCATGAACATGATTCATGGAAACGTCGTAAACCAAGTGTGATTTCCTCCTGAACAGAAAGAGTTACAATATAGAAACCTCTGTACGATACTTCTCCCAAAGAAGTGCACTTGCCACATTTAACTCATAGTCCACCTCACTTGGTTCACTATTTTGTAAAATCATGGCCTGTGTGAACATGTGCCATTCAAATGTCACAAAACAAGTATGATTTTCTCCTGAACGCAAATGTTACAGTATAGGAACTTCTCTAGGAACCTTATCACTAAGAAGTGAAATTCCAACATTTACTCTGAATCCTCCGCATGTGGTTCACTCTTTAGGATAATCATGGCCTGCGTGAACATGTTATATGCGATTGTCGCAAACCAAGTATGATCTTCTCCTGAACACAGTGAGTAAACACTATAGAATCTTCTGTAGGATACTTATCCCTAAGAAGTGCAACTCCAACATTTGACTCTCAGTCCTCCTCACTTGGTTCACTTTTTTGGCGAATCAAGGCTGCGTGAACATATTCCCTGAAAACATAACAAAACCAGTGTGAATTTCTCCTGAATATAAAAAGTTACAACGTAGAAACATCTACAGAATTCTTATCACTTAGAAGAGAAAGTGAAATATGTGAATTTGACGCGTCCTCTCGTGGTCACTATTTTCAAGTTTATTACAAACCTGAATATCGTTGGTAGAATCAGCACAAAACAAATGTTGTTTTCTCCAGAATACAAAGTTTTACAGTCTAGAACCCTGTGTAGGATACTTATCACAAATAAGTGCACATGCTACATATATAACTGTGAGTCCTCTTCACTTGGTTCACTATTTTGGAAGGGAACATCGTTGGTAGAATCAGCACAAAACAAATGTTGTTTTCTCCAGGATACAAAGTTTTACAGTCTAGAACCCTGTGTAGGATACTTATCCCAAATAAGTGCACATGCTGCATATATAACTGTGAATCCTCTTTACTTGGTTCACTATTTCAAAAGGGAACGACATGCTTGAACATGATTCACGCAAACGTCATTAAGAAAGTGTCATTTCCTTCTGAACACAAAGAGTTACAATATAGAAACTTCTGTACGATACTTATCCTAAAGAAATGCATTTGCCAGATTTAACTCAGAGTCCTCCTCACTTGGTTCACTATTTTGTAAAATCATGGCCTGTGTGAACATGTGCCATTCAAATGTCACAAAACAAGTATGATTCTCGCCTGAACACAAATGTTACAGTATAGGAACTTCTGTAGGATCCTTACTACTAAGAAGTGAAATTCCAACATTTACTCTGAATCCTGCGCATGTGGTTCACTCTTTAGGATAATCATGGCCTGGGAGAACATGTTATATGCAAATGACACAAAACAAGTGTGATCTTCTCTTGAACACAATGTGTAACACTATAGAATCTTCTGTAGGACACTTATCCCTAAGAAGTGCACCTCCAACATTTGACTCTCAGTCCTCCTCACTTGGTTCACTCTTTTGGAAAATAAAGGCCTGCGTGAACATATTCCTTGAAAACCTCACAAAACCAGTGTGAATATCTCCTGAACATAAAAAGTTACAACGTAGGAACATCTACAGGATTCTTATCACTGAGAAGAGAAAGTGAAACATATGAATTTGAAGCGTCCTACGTGGTCACTATTTTCAAGCTCATTACAAGGCTGTATATCGTTGGTAGAATCAGCACAAAACAAGTGTTGTTTTCTCCAGAATACCAAGTTTTACAGTCTAGAACCCTGTGTAGGATACTTATCCCAAATAAGTGCACATGCTACATATATAACTGTGAGTCCTCTTCACTTGGTTCACTATTTTGGAAGGGAAAACCGTTGGTAGAATCAGCACAAAACAAATGTGGTTTTCTCCATAATACAAAGTTTTACAGTCTAGAACCCTGTGTAGTATACTTATTGCAAATAATTGCACATGCTACTTATATAACTGTGAGTCCTCTTCACTTGGTTCACTATTTTGGAAGTGAACATCGTCGGTAGAATCAGCACAAAGCAAATGTTGTTTTCTCCAGAATACAAAGTTTTACAGTCCAGAACCCTGTGAAGGATACTTATGTCAAATAAGTGCACATGCTACATATATAACTGTGAGTCCTCTTCACTTGGTTCACTATTTTGGAAGGGAACATCGTTGCTAGAATTAGCACAAAACAAATGTTTTTTTCTCCAGAATACAAGGATTTACAGTCTAGAACCCTGTGCATGATACTTATGCCAAATAAGTGCACATTCTACATATATAACTGTGAGTCCTCTTCACTTGGTTCACTATTTTGGGAGGGAACGACATGCATGAACATGTTTCATGGAAACGTCGTAAACCAAGTGTGATTTCGTCCTGAACAGAAAGAGTTACAATATAGAAACTTCTGTACGATACTTCTCCTAAAGAAATGCACTTTCCACATTTAATTCGGAGTCCGCCTCATTGGTTCACTATTTTGTAAAATCATGGCCTGTGTGAACATGTGCCATTCAAATGTCACAAAACAAGTATGATTTTCGCTTGAACGCAAATGTTACAGTATAGGAACTTCTCTAGGATCCTTATTACTAAGAAGTGAAATTCCAACATTTACTCTGAATCCTCCGCATGTTGTTCACTCTTTAGGATAATCAAGGCCTGTGGGAACATGTTATATGCGAATGTGGCAAAACAAGTATGGTCTTCTCCTGAACACAAAATATAACACTATAGAATTTTCTGTAGAGATACTTATCCCTAAGAAGTGCACCTCCAACATTTGACTCTCAGTCTTCCTCACTTGGTTCACTCTTTTGGAACATCAAGGCCTGCGTGAACATATTCCCTGAAAACGTCACAAAACCAGTGTGAATTTCTCCTGTACATAAAAAGTTACAAGGTAGGAACACCTACAGGATTCTTATCACTGAGAAGAGAAAGTGAAACATATGAATTTGAAGCGTCCTCTCGTGGTCACTATTTTCAAGCTCATTACAAGGCTGAATATCGTTGGTAGAATCAGCACAAAATAAGTGTTGTTTTCTCCAGAATACAAAGTTTTACAGTCTAGAACCCTGTGTAGCAAACTTATCCCAAATAAGTGCACATGCTACATATATAAGTGTGAGTCCTCTTCACTTGGTTCACTATTTTGGAAGGGAACATCGTTGGTAGAATCAGCACAAAGCAAATGTTGTTTTCTCCAGAATACAAAGTTTTACAGTCTAGAACCCTGTGCAGGATACTTATGTCAAATAATTGCACATGCTACATATATAACTGTGAGTCCTATTCACTTGGTTCACTATTTGGGAAGGGAACGACATGCATGAACATGTTTCATGGAAACGTCGTAAACCAAGTGTGATTTCATCCTGAACAGAAAGAGTTACAATATACAAACTTCTGTACGATACTTATCCTAAAGAAGTGCATTTGCCACATTTAACTCAGAGTCTTCGTCACTTGGTTCACTATTTTGTTTCATGGATACGTCGTAAACCAAGTGTGATTTCATCCTGAACAGAAAGAGTTACAATATACAAACTTCTGTACGATACTTATCCTAAAGAAGTGCATTTGCCACATTTAACTCAGAGTCTTCGTCACTTGGTTCACTATTTTGTAAAATCATGGCCTGTGTGAACATGTGCCATTCAAATGTCACAAAACAAGTATGATTTTCGCCTGAACGCAAATGTTACAGTATAGGAACTTCTCTAGGATCCTTATTACTAAGAAGTGAAATTCCAACATTTACTCTGAATCCTCCGCATGTGGTTCACTCTTTAGGACAATCAAGGCCTGCAGGAACATGTTATATGCGAATGTGGCAAAACAAGTATGATCTTCTCCTGAACACAAAGTGTAACACTATAGAATCTTCTGTAGAGATACTTATCCCTAAGAAGTGCACCTCCAACGTTTGACTCTCAGTGCTCCTCACTTGGTTCACTCTTTTGGAAAATCAAGGCCTGCGTGAACATATTCCAAGAAAACGTCACAAAACCAGTGTGAATTTCTCCTGAACATAAAAACTTACAAAGTAGGAACAACTACAGGATTCTTATCACTGAGAACAGAAAGTGAAACATGTGAATTTGACGCGTCCTCTCGTGGTCACTATTTTCAAGCTCATTACAAGGCTGAATATCATTGGTAGAACCAGTACAAAACAAATGTTGTTTTCTCCAGAATTCAAAGTTTTACAGTCCAGAACCCTGTGTAGGATACTTATGCCAAATAATTGCACATGCTACATATATATAATTGTGAGTCCTCTTCACTTGGTTCACTATTTTGGAAGGGAACATCGTTGGTAGAATCAGCACAAAACAAATGTTGTTTTCTCCAGAATACAAAGTTTTCCAGTAGAACCCTGTGTAGGATACTTATCCCAAATAAATGCACAACTAAACTGTGAGTCCTCTTCACTTGGTTCACTATTTTGGAAGGGAACGACATGCATGAACATGTTTCATGGAAACGTCGTAAACCAAGTGTGATTTCGTCCTGAACACAAAAAGTTACAATATAGAAACTTCTGTGCGATACTTCTCTAAAGAAGTGCACTTTCCACATTTAACTCAGAGTCCGCCTCACTTGGTTCACTATTTTGTAAAATCATGGCCTGTGTGAACATGTGCCATTCAAATGTCACAAAACAAGTATGATTTTCGCCTGAACGCAAATGTTACAGTATAGGAACTTTTCTAGGATCCTTCTCACTAAGAAGTGAAATTCCAACATTTACTCTGAATCCTCCGCATGTGGTTCACTCTTTAGGATAATCATGGCCTGCGTGAACATGTTATATGCAAATGTCGCAAAACAACTGTGATCTTCTCTTGAACACAAAGTGTAACACTATAGAATCTTCTTTTTTTTTTAAAGATTTTTTTTTATTAAAAATTTAATTATACATTTTAAAATTTTTTCCAGTTCCCTCCCTCCCTCCTTCTTCCCCTCCCCTTCCCCCAGTGCCTCACCCCCAATTCCCAGAGAGTCCTTTATTGTGTACGCCTAACTCTCCACTGGGTCCTCCTCTCCGATGACATATAAGGACCCAGTGGCATTTCCATAAGCCCTTTCTCTTGTTCCCCTTAAGCATAAGATCACTACTATGGCTGTCAATCCCTTGCCTCCAGGGGTCTCGGTGCCCTTAACAGATGCTAGACTTTATGAGGACAACAGTGCACTGGACATTGCGCAGGGCATGCAAAGTCCCATTATGATTGCTTTGGCCCCAACTATTGTTGAGAATCTTGCAAATCGTTGCTCCTCCCATCCTTTTGCTCTTACAATCTTACCGCCCCCTCTTCCGCAAATGTCCCTGAGCTCCAGGATGGGGAGAGATTAGGCTGTCCTAGTTCTATGTGATTGATATAGAGTCTCTGAAGTCTGGATTGTGGTTTGTTGATTTTCTTTTGCAGTTTTGCTGCTCCTGCAATTCCCTTCACTCCATTCTGCTGGGCACTGTATGTCACCCCCTGGCCAGAGACAAAAAGCTGTTAAACTGGAGTCTTGTTGTAATAGCACATTCAAGGGTAGATGTAATAAGAGTAGGAAACCTCTTCTGTAGGATACTTATCACTAAGAAGTGCACCTCCAACATTTGACTCTCAGTCCTCCTCACTTGGTTCACTCTGTGATAGTTAAGCCTGGGTGTCAACTTGACACACAGGGTATTAACTAAGCTGGGCTGAGACCACCTCTGGAAAAGGATCAATTGAGACTACTTGAAAGGATAGTACACGCCCTAGATCCTATCAGAACTCCAAAGCTCTCAAAGGATTCTTATAAAAAGAAGCCACCAAGGAGAACAGATCCCTTCTTGCAGCTGTGCTAGGAATCGTTCTTCCTTCCGGCTGCCCGGTTCCTTCGACCTTCCAAGACTCCAGGAGTTCTCGAGCCTTCAGCCAGCACCTACTTGACTACCGAACTGAGCAACTAGCTGTGGGCAGCCATCGTTGGAACTACCGCGGCTACTGACAGCCTTCGCTGGACTACCTCGGCCATATCTGTAAGCCAACTCAATAATTTCCTATATATATATATATATTCGTTCCGTGAATTCTGTGAATCTAGAGAACCCTAACTAATACAGAAATTGGTACCAGAAGTGGTTCTAGAGAAGCAGAATTGTAAGAATGAATTTTACTGGCAAGTTTTGTGATTTCTGGAGTTGGCTTGTTGACCCAGTGCCAGTGGCTAAAGACTCCCCTGGTGGCATGGAGGACACTGTTTGGAGTGAGCTGTTTCTAGAACTGGTAAACGTAGGTGTTTTGAACAGTCTTGATGCCCCTCTTGCGAGGATTGAGAAGCTCAGCGATTCCGTATATGGAACTTTACAAAAAATGAGTAAGAATAAGGAAAATGATGATGTTGGCTGGTTGTTCCTAGCATCTCTCATTAAACTACAAATGGAAAAGGAAGATCTCAGCGAGGAAATTATCCAACTCAGAAAGCACATAAAAAACTTAGAAGTTTCTAAGTGTGCCCTAGAAGAGAATCTTCTCTCCAGTAGCAATAGGGCTCGAATTGCTGAAAATCAAACCCAAACTTTGATTATTAGAGTGGCTGAGTTACAACGTAAATTAAATTCCCAGCCTCGAAAGGTGTCGGCGGTTAAAGTAAAAGCGCTGATTGGTAAAGAGTGGGATCCTGAAAAGTGGGATGCTAATGTGTGGGAAGACCACACTGATGATGAGGACGAGAATGTTGAACCCTCAACTTCTGGTGCATTTATTCCGCCCAGTTGGAAGACTTAAATTCAATGGGCCTAGGTGGATCGAGGAGTAGTAGGGGCCAAGTGGCAGCATTGAATCGCCAATGGCAAAGTAAGCATACTAACCATAATGTGCAGCCTAGACAGAACAGTACTTATGAGGGTCTCACTCGCTTAGACCTTTGGCATTGGCTAATTAACCATGGTGTCCCCAAAAGTAAAATAGATAAGAAGCCTACAAAGTTCTTATTTGACCTGTACAAGCAGAAAAATTCTAACAGAAATGAAGGAAAAGCTGCCTTTACTCGTAGTAGCAGAGAATCACGGCCTGTCAACCAATTTCCAGACTTGAGCCAGTTTACAGATCCAGAACCCCTTGAATGAAGGGGAGGCCGGGTCCCTTTAAGGAAGGACCTTGATACCACAGCAAAAAGCTTTAATATTAGTCTTTCTTCTGTCCTTCCACAAAGGGACCTGAGGCCTTTCACTAGAGTAACTGTGCATTGGGGGAAAGGAAATAATCAGACATTTCGGGGTTTACTAGATACTGGATCTGAGTTGACATTGATTCCAGGAGACCCTAAAAAGCATAGTGGCCCTCCAGTTAAAGTAGGGGCATATGGAGGTCAGGTGATTGATGGAGTTTTGGCTAATGTTCGACTCACAGTAGGTCCAGTAGGTCCCCGAACTCATCCTGTGGTTATTTCCCCAGTACCAGAATGTATAATTGGAATAGATATACTTAGAAGTTGGCAGAACCCTCACATTGGTTCCTTGAAATGTGGAGTAAGAGCCATTATGGTTGGGAAGGCCAAATGGAAGCCTTTAGAATTGCCTCTACCAAGGAAAATTGTGAATCAGAAACAGTATCGTATCCCTGGAGGAATTACGGAAATTAGTGCCACCATAAAGGACTTGAAGGATGCAGGGGTGGTGGTTCCGACCACCTCTCCTTTTAACTCTCCCATTTGGCCTGTGCAGAAGACAGATGGATCATGGAGAATGACTGTTGATTATCGCAAACTTAACCAAGTTGTGACTCCAATTGCAGCTGCTGTACCAGATGTGGTTTCGTTGCTTGAGCAGATCAACACATCTCCTGGTACTTGGTATGCAGCTATTGATCTTGCAAATGCTTTTTTCTCCATACCTATTCATAAAGATCATCAGAAGCAATTTGCCTTCAGTTGGCAAGGCCAGCAGTATACATTTACAGTGTTACCTCAAGGGTATATTAATTCTCCAGCCCTATGCCATAACTTGGTTCGCAGAGATCTTGATCGCTTGTCTCTTCCGCAAGGTATCACACTAGTCCATTATATAGATGATATTATGCTGATTGGCTCCAGTGAGCAGGAAGTAGCAAGCATTTTGGATTTGTTGGTAAGGCATATGCGCAACAGAGGATGGGAAATAAACCCAACCAAAATCCAAGGACCTTCCACTTCAGTAAAATTTTTAGGAGTTCAGTGGTGTGGGGCATGTAGAGATATCCCCTCTAAGGTAAAGGATAAGTTGTTGCACCTGGCCCCTCCCACCACTAAGAAAGAAGCACAGCGTTTGGTGGGCCTGTTTGGATTTTGGAGGCAGCACATTCCTCACTTGGGTGTGTTACTTAGGCCCATATACCAAGTAACTCGGAAAGCTGCCAGCTTTGAGTGGGGCCCAGAACAAGAGAAGGCTCTTCAGCAGGTTCAAGCTGCTGTACAGGCTGCCTTGCCACTTGGACCATATGATCCAGCAGACCCAATGGTATTGGAAGTGTCTGTTGCTGATAGAGATGCTGTTTGGAGTCTCTGGCAGGCTCCCATAGGTGAATCACAGAAGAGACCCTTGGGATTTTGGACCAAGGCCCTGCCATCATCTGCAGACAATTACTCTCCTTTTGAGAAACAACTCTTGGCTTGTTATTGGGCCTTAGTGGAAACTGAACGTCTGACAATGGGTCACCAAGTTACCATGCGACCTGAGTTACCCATCATGAGTTGGGTGTTATCTGACCCAGCAAGCCATAAAGTTGGACGGGCACAGCAGCAATCTATTATCAAATGGAAGTGGTACATACGAGACAGGGCCCGAGCGGGTCCTGAGGGCACAAGTAAGCTACATGAAGAAGTTGCCCAAATGCCTATGGTTCCCCAACCTGTTGCAATGCCTGTTCCCAAGCATGCACCTATGGCCTCCTGGGGTGTGCCTTATGATCAGCTAACTGAAGAAGAGAAGACTAGGGCCTGGTTCACTGATGGTTCTGCTCGCTATTCCGGTGCCACCCAGAAGTGGACAGCTGCAGCGCTGCAACCCCTTTCCGCAATAACCCTAAAGGACAGTGGAGAAGGGAAATCTTCACAGTGGGCAGAACTTCGGGCAGTGCACATGGTTGTACACTTCGCCTGGAAGGAAAAATGGTCAGATGTGCGACTGTATACTGATTCATGGGCTGTAGCCAATGGTTTGGCAGGATGGTCAGGGACTTGGAAGGAACATAATTGGAAAATTGGCGAGAAAGATATCTGGGGAAGAAGCATGTGGATAGATCTCTCCCAATGGGCAAAGGACACAAAGATATTTGTGTCTCATGTAAATGCTCATCAAAAGAGGACATCGGCAGAAGAAACATTCAATAATCAGGTGGATAAGATGACCCGTTCTGTGGATAGTCAGCCTCTTTCCCCAGCCATTCCTGTCATTGCCCAATGGGCCCATGAACAAAGTGGACATGGTGGCAGAGATGGAGGTTATGCATGGGCTCAACAACATGGACTTCCACTCACCAAGGCTGACCTGGCTACAGCTGCTGCTGAGTGCCAAATCTGCCAGCAGCAGAGACCAACGCTGAGTCCTCGATATGGAGCCATTCCTCGGGGTGACCAACCAGCAACGTGGTGGCAGGTTGACTACATTGGACCACTTCCAAGATGGAAAGGGCAGCGCTTTGTTCTTACTGGGATAGATACTTATTCTGGTTATGGATTTGCCTTTCCTGCACGTCATGCTTCTGCCAAGACTACCATCCAGGGACTTACAGAATGCCTTATCCACCGTCATGGAATTCCACACAGCATTGCTTCTGACCAGGGAACTCATTTCACAGCTAAAGAAGTATGGCAGTGGGCTCATGACCATGGGATTCATTGGTCTTACCATGTTCCCCACCATCCTGAAGCAGCTGGCTTGATAGAACGGTGGAATGGCCTTTTAAAGGCACAATTACAGCGTCAATTAGGTGGTAATAGTCTGGAGGGATGGGGCAGAATTCTCCAGAAGGCAGTATATGCCTTAAACCAGCGTCCAATATATGGTACTGTGTCTCCTATAGCCAGGATTCACGGGTCCAGGAATCAAGGGGTGGAAACAGGAATAGCTCCTCTTACTATCACTCCTAGTGACCCATTAGGAAAATTCTTGCTTCCTGTTCCCGCAAGCCTGTATTCTACTGGCTTAGAAGTTTTGAGTCCAAAGCAGGGAATGCTTCTGCCAGGAGACACAGCAACTATTCCTTTGAACTGGAAGCTAAGGCTTCCTCCTGGTTATTTTGGACTTCTGATGCCCTTGAGCCAACAGGCTAAGAAAGGAATAACAGTATTAGGAGGGGTGATTGACCCAGACCACCAAGGAGAAATTGGACTGGTTCTCCACAATGGTGGTAAGGAAGAATATGTCTGGAGTGCAGGAGACCCACTAGGGCGTCTCTTGGTATTACCATGTCCTGTGATTAAGGTCAATGGGAATTTACAGCAACCCAACACAGGAAAGACAGTAAATGGTCCAGATCCTTCAGGAATGAAGGTATGGATAACCCCTCCAGGTAAAGAGCCAAGACCTGCAGAAGTACTTGCTGAAGGTGGAGGAAATACAGAATGGGTAGTAGAAGAAGGTAGTTATAAATACCACCTAAGGCCACGAAACCAGTTACAGAAACGAGGATTATAATTGCCATGAGTGCCTCTGGTCTAGACTGTCAAGAATAGACTTGTGCATGTGCACATACTCTAAGAATATACTTATGTAATGTAATATGTTAATCTGTAGTTATGAGATGAAATGCTGTAATCTACATTATGATATTGTGTTATGGGACACTAAGACTAAGGATTTCTCAAAGGGCATTGTCATTGATCTTGGAAAAATAATGCGTGTGCGGTTGTACGTGGATAGCTATATTATGTTAGGCGGAGCTATGAATCTTACTGTTTTATTTGGAGAATTTTTAATGGCCTAAGGAAATGTGATTTGGTGTCAAGTTGACAAGGGGTGGACTTGTGATAGTTAAGCCTGGGTGTCAACTTGACACACAGGGTATTAACTAAGCTGGGCTGAGACCACCTCTGGAAAAGGATCAATTGAGACTACTTGAAAGGATAGTACACGCCCTAGATCCTATCAGAACTCCAAAGCTCTCAAAGGATTCTTATAAAAAGAAGCCACCAAGGAGAACAGATCCCTTCTTGCAGCTGTGCTAGGAATCGTTCTTCCTTCCGGCTGCCCGGTTCCTTCGACCTTCCAAGACTCCAGGAGTTCTCGAGCCTTCAGCCAGCACCTACTTGACTACCGAACTGAGCAACTAGCTGTGGGCAGCCATCGTTGGAACTACCGCGGCTACTGACAGCCTTCGCTGGACTACCTCGGCCATATCTGTAAGCCAACTCAATAATTTCCTATATATATATATATATTCGTTCCGTGAATTCTGTGACTCTAGAGAACCCTAACTAATACAACTCTTTTGGAAAATCAAGGCCTGCGTGAACATATTCCCTGAAAACGTCACAAAACCAGTGTGAATTTCTCCCGAACATAAAACGTTACAACATAGGAACATCTACAGGATTCATATCACTGAGAAGAGAAAGTGAAACATGTGAATTTGACGCGTCCTCTCGTGGTCACTATTTTCAAGCTCATTACGAGGCTGAATATCATTGGTAGAATCAGCACAAAACAAGTGTTGTTTTCTCCAGAATACAAAGTTTTACAGTCTAGAACCCTGTGTAGGATACTTATCCCAAATAAGTGCACATGGTACATATATAACTGTGAGTCCTCTACACTTGGTTCACTATTTTGGAAGGGAACATCCTTGGTAGAATCAGCACAAAACAAATGTGGTTTTCTCCAGAATACAAAGTTTTACAGTCTAGAACCCTATGTAGGATACTTATGCCAAATAAGTGCACATGATACATATATAACTGTGAGTCCTCTTCACTTGGTTCACTATTTTGGAAGGGAATATCGTTGGTAGAATCAGCACAAAACAAATGTGGTTTTCTCCAGAATACAAAGTTTTACAGTCTAGAACCCTATGTAGGATACTTATGCCAAATAAGTGCACATGCAACCTATATAACTGTGAGTCCTCTTCACTTGGTTCACTGTTTTGGAAGGGAACATCGTTGGTAGAATCAGCACAAAGCAAATGTTGTTTTCTCCAGAATACAAAGTTTTACAGTCTAGAACCCTGTGCAGGATACTTATGCCAAATAAGTGCACATGCTACATATATAACTGTGCGTCCTATTCACTTGGTTCACTATTTGGAAAGGAACGACATGCATGAACATGTTTCATGGAAACGTCGTAAACCAAGTGTGATTTCGTCCTGAACAGAAAGAGTTACAATATAGAAACTTCTGTACGATACTTATTCTAAAAAAGTGCATTTGATACATTTAACTCAGAGTCCTCCTCACTTGGTTCACTATTTTGTGAAATCATGGCCTGTGTGAACATGTGCCATTCAAATGTCAAAACAAGTATGATTTTCACCTGAACGCAAATGTTACAGTATAGGAACTTCTCCAGGATCCTTATTACTAAGAAGTGAAATTCCAACATTTACTCTGAATCCTCCGCAGTTGTTTCACTCTTTAGGATAATCAAGGCCTGTGGGAAAACGTTATATGCGAATGTGGCTAAAACAAATATGATCTTCTTCTGAACATAAAATGTAACACTATAGAATTTTCTGTAGAGATACTTATCCCTAAGATGTGCACCTCCAACATTTGACACTCAGTCCCCCTCACTTGGTTCACTCTTTTGGAAAATAAAGGCCTGCGTGAACATTTTCCATGAAAACGTCACAAAACCAGTGTGAATTTCTCCTGAACATAAAAAGTTACAACGTAGGAACATCTGCAGGATTCTTATCACTGAGAAGAGAAAGTGAAACAAGTGAATTTGATGCGTCCTCACGTGTCCTCACGTGTTCACTGTTTTCAAGCTCAGTAAAAGCCTGAATATCGTTGGTAGAGTCAGCACAAAACAAATGTTGTTTTCTCCAGAATACAAAGTGTTACAGTCTAGAACCCTGAGCAGGATTCTTATGCCAAATAAGTGCACATGCTACATGTATAACTGTGAGTCCTCTTCACTTGGTTCACTATTTTGGACGGGAACATCGTTGATAGGTTCAGCACAAAACAAATGTTCTTTTCTCCAGAATACAAAGTTTTACAGTCTAGAACCCTGTGCAGGATACTTATGCCAAATAAGTGCACATGCTACATATATAACTGAGAGTCCTCTTCACTTGGTTCACGATTTTGGAAGGAACGACATGCATGAACATGTTTCATGGAACCGTCGTAAACCAAGTGTGATTTCGTCCTGAACAGAAAGAGTTACAATATGGAAACTTCTGTATGAAACTTATCCTAAAGAAGTGCATTTGCCACATTTAACTCAGAGTCCTCCTCACTTGGTTCACTATTTTGTAAAATCATGGCCTGTGTGAACATGTGCCATTCAAATGTCACAAAACAAGTATGATTTTCGCCTGAACGCAAATGTTACAGTATAGTAACTTCTCTAATATCCTTATCACTAAGAAGTGAAATTCCAACATTTACTCTGAATACTCCGCATGTGGTTCACGCTTTAGAATAACCATGGCCTGCGTGAACATGTTATATGCAAATGTCGCAAAACAACTGTGATCTTCTCTTGAACACAAAGTGTAACACTATAGAATCTTCTGTAGGATACTTATCACTAAGAAATGCACCTCCAACATTTGACTCTCAGTCCTCCTCACTTGGTTCACTCTTTTGGAACATCAAGGCCTGCGTGAACATATTTCGTGAAAACGTCACAAAACCAGTGTGAATTTCTCCTGAACATAAAACGTTACAACGTAGGAACATCTACAGGATTCTTATCAGTGAGAAGAGAAAGTGAAACATGTGAATTTGACGCGTCCTCTCGTGGTCACTATTTTCAAGCTCATTACGAGGCTGAATATCATTGGTAGAATCAGCACAAAACAAGTGTTGTTTTCTCCAGAATACAAAGTTTTACAGTCTAGAACCCTGTGTAGGATACTTATGCCAAATACGTGCACATGCTACATATATAACTGAGAGTCCTCTTCACTTGGTTCACTATTTGGGAAGGGAACGACATGCATGAACATGTTTCATGGAACCGTCGTAAAGCAAGTGTGATTTCCTCCTGAACACAAAGAGTTACAATACAGAAACTTCTGCACGATACTTATCCTAAAGAAGTGCATTTTCCAAATTTAACTCAGAGTCCTCCTTCCTTGGTTCACTATTTTGTAAAATCATGGCCTGTGTGAACATGTGCCATTCAATTGTCAAAACAAGTATGATTTTCGCCTGAACGCAAATGTTACAGTATAGGAACTTCTCTAGGATCCTTATCACTAAGAAGTGAAATTCCAACATTTACTCTGAATCCTCCGCAGTTGTTTCACTCTTTAGGATAATCAAGGCCTGCGGGAACACGTTATATGCAAATGTGGCTAAAACAAGTATGGTCTTCTCCTGAACATAAAGTGTAACACTATAGAATCTTCTGTAGGATACTTATCCCTAAGAGGTGCACCTCCAACATTTGACTCTCAGTCCTCCTCACTTGGTTCACTCTTTTGGAAAACCAAGGCCTGTGTGAACATATTCCATGAAAACGTCACAAAACCAGTGTGAATTTCTCCTGAACATAAAAAGTTACAATGTAGGAACATCTGCAGGATTCTTATCACTGAGAAGAGAAAGTGAAACATGTGAATTTGATGCGTTCTCACGTGGCCTCACGTGGTCACTATTTTCAAGCTCATTACAAGCCTGAATATCGTTGGTAGAATCAGCACAAAACAAATGTTGTTTTCTCCAGAATACAAAGTGTTCCAGTCTAGAACCCTGTGCAGGATTCTTATGCCAAATAAGTGCACATGCTACATATATAACTGTGAGTCCTCTTGACTTGGTTCACTATTTTGGACGGGAACGTCGTTGATAGGTTCAGCACAAAACAAATGTTGTTTTCTCCAGAATACAAAGTTTTACAGTCTAGAACCCTGTGTAGGATACGTATCCCAAATAAGTGCACATGCTACATGTATAACTGTGAGTCCTCTTCACTTGGTTCACTATTTTGGAAGGGAACATCGTTGGTAGAATCAGCACAAAACAAATGTTCTTTTCTCCAGAATACAAAGTTTTACAGTCTAGAACCCTGTGCAGGATACATATGCCAAATAAGTGCACATGCTACATATATAACTGAGAGTCCTCTTCACTTGGTTCACGATTTTGGAAGGAACGACATGCATGAACATGTTTCATGGAACCGTCGTAAACCAAGTGTGATTTCGTCCTGAACAGAAAGAGTTACAATATGGAAACTTCTGTATGAAACTTATCCTAAAGAAGTGCATTTGCCACATTTAACTCAGAGTCCTCCTCACTTGGTTCACTATTTTGTAAAATCATGGCCTTGTGAACATGTGCCATTCAAATGTCACAAAACAAGTATGATTTTCGCCTGAACGCAAATGTTACAGTATAGGAAGTTCTCTAGGATCCTTATCACTAAGAAGTGAAATTCCAACATTTACTCTGAATCCTCCGCATGTGGTTCACTCTTCAGGATAACCATGGCCTGCGTGAACATGTTATATGCAAATGTCGCAAAACAACTGTGATCTTCTCTTGAACACAAAGTGTAACACTATAGAATCTTCTGTAGGATACTTATCACTAAGAAGTGCACCTCCAACATTTGACTCTCAGTCCTCCTCACTTGGTTCACTCTTTTGGAAAATCAAGGCCTGCGTGAGCATATTCCATGAAAACGTCACAAAACCAGTGTGAATTTGTCCTGAACATAAAACGTTACAACGTAGGAACATGTACTGGATTCTTATCACTGAGAAGAGAAAGTGAAACATGTGAATTTAATGCGTCCTCACATGGTCACTATTTTCAACCTCATTACAAGCCTGAATATCGTTGGTAGAATCAGCACAAAACAAATGTTGTTTACTCCAGAATACAAAGTGTTCCAGTCTAGAACCCTGTGCAGGATTCTTATGCCAAATAAGTGCACATGCTACATATATAACTGTGAGTCCTCTTCACTTGGTTCATTATTTTGGGAGGGAACATCGTTGGTAGAATCAGCACAAAACAAATGTTGTTTTTTCCAGAATACAAAGTTTTACATTCTAGAACCCTGTGTAGCATACTTATCCGAAATAAGTGCACATGCTACATATATAACTGTGAGTCCTCTTCACTTGGTTCACTATTTTGGAAGGGAACATCGTTGGTAGAATCAGCACAAAACATATGTTCTTTTCTCCAGAACACAAAGTTTTACAGTCTAGAACTCTGTGCAGGATACTTATGCCAAATAAGTGCACATGCTACATATATAACTGAGAGTCCTCTTCACTTGGTTCACTATTTTGGAAGGAACGACATGCATGAACATGTTTCATGGAACCGTCGTAAACCAAGTGTGATTTCCTCCTGAACACAAAGAGTTACAATACAGAAACTTCTGTACGATACTTATCCTAAAGAAGTGCATTTGCCACATTTAACTCAGAGTCCTCCTCACTTGGTTCACTATTTTGTAAAATCATGGCCTGTGTGAACATATGCCATTCAAATGACACAAAACAGGTATGATTTTCGCCTGAACGCAACTGTTACAGTATAGGAACTTCTCTAGGATCCTTATCACTAAGAAGTGAAATTCCAACATTTCCTCTGAATCCTCCGCAGTTGTTTCACTCTTCAGGATAATCAAGGCCTGCGGGAACATGTTATATGCGAATGTGGCAAAACAAGTATGGTCTTCTCCTGAACACAAAGTGTAACACTATAGAATCTTCTGTAGGACACTTATCCCTAAGAAGTGCACCTCCAACATTTGACTCTCAGTCCTCCTCACTTGGTTCACTCTTTTGGAAAACCAAGGCCTGCGTGAACATATTCCATGAAAACGTCACAAAACCAGTGTGACTTTCTCCTGAACATAAAAAGTTACAACGTAGGAACATCTACAGGATTCTTATCACTGAGAAGAGAAAGTCAAACATGTGAATTTGATGCGTCCTCACATGGTCACTATTTTCAACCTCATTACAAGCCTGAATATCGTTGGTAGAATCAGCACAAAACAAATGTTGTTTACTCCAGAATACAAAGTGTTCCAGTCTAGAACCCTGTGCAGGATTCTTATGCCAAATAAGTGCACATGCTACATATATAACTGTGAGTCCTCTTCACTTACTTCACTATTTGGGAAGGGAACGACATGCATGAACATGTTTCATGGAACCGTCGTAAACCAAGTGTGATTTCCTCCTGAACAGAAAGAGTTACAATACAGAAACTTCTGTACGATACTTATCCTAAAGAAGTGCATTTGCCACATTTAACTCAGAGTCCTCCTCACTTGGTTCACTATTTTGTAAAATCATGGCCTGTGTGAACATGTGCCATTCAAATGACACAAAACAAGTATGATTTTCGCCTGAACGCAAATGTTACAGTATGGGAACTTCTCTAGGATCCTTATTACTTAGAAGTGAAATTCCAACATTTACTCTGAATCCCCGCATGTTGTTCACTCTTTAGGATAATCAAGGCCTGCGGGAACATGTTATATGCGAATGTGGCAAAACAAGTATGGTCTTCTCCTGAACACAAAGTGTAACACTATAGAATCTTCTGTACCATACTTATCCCTAAGAAGTGCACCTCCAACATTTGACTCTCAGTCCTTCTCACTTGTTTCACTCTTTTGGAAAATCAGGGTCTGCGTGAACATAGTCCCTGAAAACGTCACAAAACCAGTGTGACTTTCTCCTGAACATAAAAACTTACAACGTAGGAACATCTACAGGATTCTTATCAGTGAGAAGAGAAAGTGAAACATGTGAATTTGACGCGTCCTCTCGTCGTCACTATTTTCAAGCTCATTACAAGACTGAATATGGTTGGTCGAATCAGCACAAAACAAGTGTTGTTTTCTCCAGAATACAAAGTTTTACAGTCTAGAACCCTGTGCAGGATACTTATGCCAAATAAGTGCACATGCTACATATATAACTGTGAGTCCTCTTCACTTGGTTCACTATTTTGCAAGGAACGACATGCATGAACATGTTTCATGGAACCGTCGTAAACCAAGTGTGATTTCGTCCTGAACAGAAAGAGTTACAATATAGAAACTTCTCTATGAAACTTATCCTAAAGAAGTGCATTTGCCACATTTAACTCAGAGTCCTCCTCACTTGGTTCACTATTTTGTAAAATCATGGCCTGTGTGAACATGTGCCATTCAAATGACACAAAACAGGTATGATTTTCGCCTGAACGCAACTGTTACAGTATAGGAACTTCTCTAGGATCCTTATCACTAAGAAGTGAAATTCCCACATTTACTCTGAATCCTCCGCAGTTGTTTCACTCTTCAGGATAATCAAGGCCTGCGGGAACATGTTATATGCGAATGTGGCAAAACAAGTATGGTCTTCTCCTGAACACAAAGTGTAACACTATAGAATCTTCTGTACCATACTTATCCCTAAGAAGTGCACCTCCAACATTTGACTCTCAGTCCTTCTCACTTGGTTCACTCTTTTGGAAAATCAGGGCCTGCGTGAACATAGTCCCTGAAAACGTCACAAAACCAGTGTGACTTTCTCCTGAACATAAAAACTTACAACGTAGGAACATCTACAGGATTCTTATCAGTGAGAAGAGAAAGTGAAACATGTGAATTTGACGCGTCCTCTCGTGGTCACTATTTTCAAGCTCATTACAAGACTGAATATCGTTGGTCGAATCAGCACAAAACAAGTGTTGTTTTCCCCAGAATACAAAGTTTTACAGTCTAGAACCCTGTGCAGGATACTTATGCCAAATAAGTGCACATGCTACATATATAACTGTGAGTCCTCTTCACTTGGTTCACTATTTTGGAAGGAACGACATGCATGAACATGTTTCATGGAACCGTCGTAAACCAAGTGTGATTTCGTCCTGAACAGAAAGAGTTACAATATAGAAACTTCTGTATGAAACTTATCCTAAAGAAGTGCATTTGCCACATTTAACTCAGAGTCCTCCTCACTTGGTTCACTATTTTGTAAAATCATGGCCTGTGTGAACATGTGCCATTCAAATGACACAAAACAGGTATGATTTTCGCCTGAACGCAACTGTTACAGTATAGGAACTTCTCTAGGATCCTTATCACTAAGAAGTGAAATTCCCACATTTACTCTGAATCCTCCGCAGTTGTTTCACTCTTCAGGATAATCAAGGCCGGCGGGAACATGTTATATGCGAATGTGGCAAAACAAGTATGGTCTTCTCCTGAACACAAAGTGTAACACTATAGAATCTTCTGTAGGACACTTATCCCTAAGAAGTGCACCTCCAACATTTGACTCTCAGTCCTCCTCACTTGGTTCACTCTTTTGGAAAACCAAGGCCTGCATGAACATATTCCATGAAAACGTCACAAAACCAGTGTGAATTTCTCCTGAACATAAAAAGTTACAACGTAGGAACATCTACAGGATTCTTATCACTCAGAAGAGAAAGTGAAACATGTGAATTTGATGCGTCCTCACATGGTCACTATTTTCAACCTCATTACAAGCCTGAATATCGTTGGTAGAATCAGCACAAAACAAATGTTGTTTACTCCAGAATACAAAGTGTTCCAGTCTAGAACCCTGTGCAGGATTCTTATGCCAAATAAGTGCACATGCTACATATATAACTGTGAGTCCTCTTCACTTGGTTCACTATTTTGGGAGGGAACATCGTTGGTAGAATCAGCACAAAACAAATGTTGTTTTCTCCAGAATACAAAGTTTTACACTCTAGAACCCTGTGTAGGATACTTATCCGAAATAAGTGCACATGCTACATATATAACTGTGAGTCCTCTTCACTTACTTCACTATTTGGGAAGGGAACGACATGCATGAACATGTTTCATGGAACCGTCGTAAACCAAGTGTGATTTCCTCCTGAACACAAAGAGTTACAATACAGAAACTTCTGTACGATACTTATCCTAAAGAAGTGCATTTGCCACATTTAACTCAGAGTCCTCCTCACTTGGTTCACTATTTTGTAAAATCATGGCCTGTGTGAACATGTGCCATTCAAATGACACAAAACAAGTATGATTTTCGCCTGAACGCAAATGTTACAGTATGGGAACTTCTCTAGGATCCTTATTACTTAGAAGTGAAATTCCAACATTTACTCTGAATCCTCCGCATGTTGTTCACTTCTTTAGGATAATCAAGGCCTGCGGGAACATGTTATATGCGAATGTGGCAAAACAAGTATGGTCTTCTCTGAACACAAAGTGTAACACTATAGAATCTTCTGTACCATACTTATCCCTAAGAAGTGCACCTCCAACATTTGACTCTCAGTCCTTCTCACTTGTTTCACTCTTTTGGAAAATCAGGGCCTGCGTGAACATAGTCCCTGAAAACGTCACAAAACCAGTGTGACTTTCTCCTGAACATAAAAACTTACAACGTAGGAACATCTACAGGATTCTTATCAGTGAGAAGAGAAAGTGAAACATGTGAATTTGACGCGTCCTCTCGTCGTCACTATTTTCAAGCTCATTACAAGACTGAATATCGTTGGTCGAATCAGCACAAAACAAGTGTTGTTTTCTCCAGAATACAAAGTTTTACAGTCTAGAACCCTGTGCAGGATACTTATGCCAAATAAGTGCACATGCTACATATATAACTGTGAGTCCTCTTCACTTGGTTGACTATTTTGCAAGGAACGACATGCATGAACATGTTTCATGGAACCGTCGTAAACCAAGTGTGATTTCGTCCTGAGCAGAAAGAGTTACAATATAGAAACTTCTCTATGAAACTTATCCTAAAGAAGTGCATTTGCCACATTTAACTCAGAGTCCTCCTCACTTGGTTCACTATTTTGTAAAATCATGGCCTGTGTGAACATGTGCCATTCAAATGACACAAAACAGGTATGATTTTCGCCTGAACGCAACTGTTACAGTATAGGAACTTCTCTAGGAACCTTATCACTAAGAAGTGAAATTCCCACATTTACTCTGAATCCTCCGCAGTTGTTTCACTCTTCAGGATAATCAAGGCCGGCGGGAACATGTTATATGCGAATGTGGCAAAACAAGTATGGTCTTCTCCTGAACACAAAGTGTAACACTATAGAATCTTCTGTAGGACACTTATCCCTAAGAAGTGCACCTCCAACATTTGACTCTCAGTCCTCCTCACTTGGTTCACTCTTTTGGAAAACCAAGGCCTGCATGAACATATTCCATGAAAACGTCACAAAACCAGTGTGAATTTCTCCTGAACATAAAAAGTACAACGTAGGAACATCTACAGGATTCTTATCACTGAGAAGAGAAAGGAAAATGTGAATTTGATGCGTCCTCACATGGTCACTATTTTCAACCTCATTACAAGCCTGAATATCGTTGGTAGAATCAGCACAAAACAATGTTGTTTACTCCAGAATACAAAGTGTTCCAGTCGAGAACCCTGTAAGGATCTTATGCCAAATAAGTGCACATGCTACATATATAACTGTGAGTCTCTTCACGTGGTTCACTATTTTGGGAGGGAACATCGTGGTAGAATCAGCACAAAACAAATGTTGTTTTTTCCAGAATACAAAGTTTTACATTCTAGAACCCTGTGTAGCATACTTATCCGAAATAAGTGCACATGCTACATATATAAACTGTGAGTCCTCTTCACTTGGTTCACTATTTTGGAAGGGAACATCGTTGGTAGAATCAGCACAAAACATATGTTCGTTTCTCCAGAAAACAAAGTTTTAACAGTCTAGAACTCTGTGCAGGATACTTATGCCAAATAAGTGCACATGCTACATATATAAACTGTAGAGTCCTCTTCACTTGGTTCACTATTTTGGAAGGGAACGACATGCATGAACATGTTTCATGGAAACCGTCGTAAACCAAGTGTGATTTCCTCCTGAACACAAAGAGTTACAATACAGAAACTTCTGTACGATACTTATCCTAAAGAAGTGCATTTGCCACATTTAACTCAGAGTCCTCCTCACTTGGTTCACTATTTTGTAAAATCATGGCCTGTGTGAACATGTGCCATTCAAATGACACAAAACAAGTATGATTTTCGCCTGAACGCAAATGTTACAGTATGGGAACTTCTCTAGGATCCTTATTACTTAGAAGTGAAATTCCAACATTTACTCTGAATCCTCCGCATGTTGTTCACTCTTTAGGATAATCAAGGCCTGCGGGAACATGTTATATGCGAATGTGGCAAAACAAGTATGGTCTTCTCCTGAACACAAAGTGTAACACTATAGAATCTTCTGTAGGACACTTATCCCTAAGAAGTGCAACCTCCAACATTTGACTCGCAGTCCTCCTCACTTGGTTCACTCTTTTGGAAAACCAAGGCCTTCGTGAACATATTCCATGAAAACGTCACAAAACCCGTGTGAATTTCTCCTGAACATAAAAAGTTACAACGTAGGAACATCTAACAGGATCTTATCAATGAGAAGAGAAAGTCAAACATGTGAATTTGATGCGTCCTCACATGTGTCACTATTTTCAACCTCATTACAAGCCTGAATATCGTTGGTAGAATCAGCACAAAACAAATGTTGTTTACTCCAGAATACAAAGTGTTCAGTCTAGAACCCTGTGCAGGATTCTTATGCCAAATAAGTGCACATGCTACATATATAACTGTGAGTCCTCTTCACTTGGTTCACTATTTTGGGAGGGAACTTCGTTGGTAGAATCAGCACAAAACAAATGTTGTTTTCTCCAGAATACAAAGTTTTACACTCTAGAACCCTTGTAGGATACTTATCCGAAATAAGTGCACATGCTACATATATAACTGTGAGTCCTCTTCACTTACTTCACTATTTGGGAAGGGAACGACATGCATGAACATGTTTCATGGAACCGTCGTAAACCAAGTGTGATTTCCTCCTGAACACAAAGAGTTACAATACAGAAACTTCTGTACGACACTTATCCTAAAGAAGTGCATTTGCCACATTTAACTCAGAGTCCTCCTCACTTGGTTCACTATTTTGTAAAATCATGGCCTATGTGAACATGTGCCATTCAAATGACACAAAACAAGTATGATTTTCGCCTGAACGCAAATGTTACAGTATGGGAACTTCTCTAGGATCCTTATTACTTAGAAGTGAAATTCCAACATTTACTCTGAATCCTCCGCATGTTGTTCACTCTTTAGGATAATCAAGGCCTGCGGGAACATGTTATATGCGAATGTGGAAAAACAAGTATGGTCTTCTCCTGAACACAAAGTGTAACACTATAGAATCTTCTGTACCATACTTATCCCTAAGAAGTGCACCTCCAACATTTGACTCTCAGTCCTTCTCACTTGGTTCACTCTTTTGGAAAATCAGGGCCTGCGTGAACATAGTCCCTGAAAACGTCACAAAACCAGTGTGACTTTCTCCTGAACATAAAAACTTACAACGTAGGAACATCTACAGGATTCTTATCAGTGAGAAGAGAAAGTGAAACATGTGAATTTGACGCGTCCTCTCGTCGTCACTATTTTCAAGCTCATTACAAGACTGAATATCGTTGGTCGAATCAGCACAAAACAAGTGTTGTTTTCCCCGCAGAATACAAAGTTTTACAGTCTAGAACCCTGTGCAGGATACTTATGCCAAATAAGTGCACATGCTACATATATAACTGAGAGTCTTCTTCACTTGGTTCACTATTTTGGAAGGAACGACATGCATGAACATGTTTCATGGAACCGTCGTAAACCAAGTGTGATTTCGTCCTGAACAGAAAGAGTTACAATATAGAAACTTCTGTATGAAACTTATCCTAAAGAAGTGCATTTGCCACATTTAACTCAGAGTCCTCCTCACTTGGTTCACTATTTTGTAAAATCATGGCCTGTGTGAACATGTGCCATTCAAATGACACAAAACAGGTATGATTTTCGCCTGAACGCAACTGTTACAGTATAGGAACTTCTCTAGGATCCTTATCACTAAGAAGTGAAATTCCCACATTTACTCTGAATCCTCCGCAGTTGTTTCACTCTTCAGGATAATCAAGGCCGGCGGGAACATGTTATATGCGAATGTGGCAAAACAAGTATGGTCTTCTCCTGAACACAAAGTGTAACACTATAGAATCTTCTGTAGGACACTTATCCCTAAGAAGTGCACCTCCAACATTTGACTCTCAGTCCTCCTCACTTGGTTCACTCTTTTGGAAAACCAAGGCCTGCATGAACATATTCCATGAAAACGTCACAAAACCAGTGTGAATTTCTCCTGAACATAAAAAGTTACAACGTAGGAACATCTACAGGATTCTTATCACTCAGAGAGAAAGTGAAACATGTGAATTTGATGCGTCCTCACATGGTCACTATTTTCAACCTCATTACAAGCCTGAATATCGTTGGTAGAATCAGCACAAAACAAATGTTGTTTACTCCAGAATACAAAGTGTTCCAGTCTAGAACCCTGTGCAGGATTCTTATGCCAAATAAGTGCACATGCTACATATATAACTGTGAGTCCTCTTCACTTGGTTCACTTTTTGGGAGGGAACATCGTTGGTAGAATCAGCACAAAACAAATGTTGTTTTCTCCAGAATACAAAGTTTTACACTCTAGAACCCTGTGTAGGATACTTATCCGAAATAAGTGCACATGCTACATATATAACTGTGAGTCCTCTTCACTTACTTCACTATTTGGGAAGGGAACGACATGCATGAACATGTTTCATGGAACCGTCGTAAACCAAGTGTGATTTCCTCCTGAACACAAAGAGTTACAATACAGAAACTTCTGTACGACACTTATCCTAAAGAAGTGCATTTGCCACATTTAACTCAGAGTCCTCCTCACTTGGTTCACTATTTTGTAAAATCATGGCCTGTGTGAACATGTGCCATTCAAATGACACAAAACAAGTATGATTTTCGCCTGAACGCAAATGTTACAGTATGGGAACTTCTCTAGGATCCTTATTACTTAGAAGTGAAATTCCAACATTTACTCTGAATCCTCCGCATGTTGTTCACTCTTTAGGATAATCAAGGCCTGCGGGAACATGTTATATGCGAATGTCGAAAACAAGTATGATCTCTCCTGAACAAAGTGTAACACTATAGAATCTTCTGTAGCATACTTATCCCTAAGAAGTGCACCTCCAACATTTGACTCTCAGTCCTTCTCACTTGGTTCACTCTTTTGGAAAATCAAGGCCTGCGTGAACATAGTCCCTGAAAACGTCACAAAACCAGTGTGACTTTCTCCTGAACATAAAAGTTACAACGTAGGAACATCTACAGGATTCTTATCACTGAGAAGAGAAAGTCAAATGTGAATTTGATGCGTCCTCACATGGTCACTATTTTCAAGCTCATTACAAGCTGAATATCGTTGGTAGAATCAGCACAAAACAAATGTTGTTTTCTCCAGAATACAAAGTTTTACAGTCTAGAACCCTGTGCAGGATACTTATGCCAAATAAGTGCACATGCTACATATATAACTGTGAGTCCTCTTCACTTGGTTCACTATTTGGGAAGGGAACATCGTTGGGAATCAGCACAAAACAAGTGTTGTTTTCTCCTGAATACAAAGTTTTACAATAGAACCTGGTAGATCTTATCCGAAATAAGTGCACATGCTACATATATAACTGAGTCCTCTTCACTTGGTTCACTATTTGGAAGGGAACGACATGCATGAACATGTTTCATGGAACTCGTAAACAAGTGTGATTTTCCTTGAACACAAAGTGTTACAATACAGAACTTCTGTAGATACTTATCCTAAGAAGTGCATTCCACATTTACTCAGAGTCCTCCTCACTTGGTTTCACTATTTGTAAAATCATGGCCTGTGTGAACATGTGCCATTCAAATGACACAAACAAGTATGATTTCTCGCCTGAACGCAAATGTTACAGTATAGGAACTTCTCTAGGATCCTTATCACTAAGAAGTGAAATTCCAACATTTACTCTGAATCCTCCGCAGTTGTTTCACTCTTCAGGATAAACAAGGCCTGCGGGAACATGTTATATGCGAATGTCAAAACAAGTATTTCTTCTCCTGAACACAAAGTGTACACTATAGAATCTTCTGTAGGACACTTATCCTAAGAAGTGCACCTCCAACATTTGACTCTCAGTCCTCTCACTAGGTTCACTCTTTGGAAAACAAGGCCTCGTGAACATATCCATGAAACGTCACAAAACCAGTGTGAATTTCTCCGAACATAAAAAGTTACAACGTAGAACATCTACAGGATTCTTATCACTGAGAAGAAAGTCAAACATGTGAATTTGACGTCCTCTCGTCACTATTTTTCAAGCTCATTACAAGCTGAATATCGTTGGTAGAATCAGCACAAAACAAATGTTGTTTTCTCCAGAATACAAAGTTTCAGTCTAGAACCCTGTGTAGGATACTTATCCAAATAAGTGCACATGCTACATATATAACTGTGAGTCCTCTTCACTTTTCACTATTTGGGAAGGGAACGACATGCATGAACATGTTTCATGGAACGTCGTAAACCAAGTGTGATTTCCTCCTGAACACAAAGAGTTACAATACAGAAACTTCTGTACGATACTTATCCTAAAGAAGTGCATTTGCCACATTTAACTCAGAGTCCTCCTCACTTGGTTCACTATTTTGTAAAATCATGGCCTGTGTGAACATGTGCCATTCAAATGACACAAAACAAGTATGATTTTCGCCTGAACGCAAATGTTACAGTATAGGAACTTCTCTAGGATCCTTATCACTAAGAAGTGAAATTCCAATTTACTCTGAATCCTCCGCAGTGTTTCACTCTTTAGGATAATCAAGGCCTGCGGGAACATGTTATATGCGAATGTGGCAAAACAAGTATGGTCTTCTCCTGAACACAAAGTGTAACACTATAGAATCTTCTGTAGCACTTATCCCTAAGAAGTGCACCTCCAACATTTGACTCTCAGTCCTCCTCACTTGGTTCACTCTTTTGGAAAACCAAGGCCTGCGTGAACATATTCCATGAAAACGTCACAAAACCAGTGTGAATTTCTCCTGAACATAAAAAGTTACAACGTAGGAACATCTACAGGATTCTTATCACTGAGAAGAGAAAGTGAAACATGTGAATTTGATGCGTCCTCACATGGTCACTATTTTCAAGCTCATTACAAGCCTGAATATCGTTGGTAGAATCAGCACAAAACAAATGTTGTTTTCTCCAGAATACAAAGTGTTCCAGTCTAGAACCCTGTGCAGGATTCTTATGCCAAATAAGTGCACATGCTACATATATAACTGTGAGTCCTCTTCACTTGGTTCACTATTTTGGAAGGGAACATCGTTGGTAGAATCAGCACAAACAAATGTTGTTTTCTCCAGAATACAAAGTTTTACTAGAACCCTGTGTAGGATACTTATCCGAAATAAGTGCACATGCTACATATATAACTGTGAGTCCTCTTCACTTACTTCACTATTTGGGAAGGGAACGACATGCATGAACATGTTTCATGGAACCGTCGTAAACCAAGTGTGATTTCCTCCTGAACACAAAGAGTTACAATACAGAAACTTCTGTACGATACTTATCCTAAAGAAGTGCATTTGCCACATTTAACTCAGAGTCCTCCTCACTTGGTTCACTATTTTGTAAAATCATGGCCTGTGTGAACATGTGCCATTCAAATGACACAAAACAAGTATGATTTTCGCCTGAACGCAAATGTTACAGTATAGGAACTTCTCTAGGATCCTTATCACTAAGAAGTGAAATTCCAACATTTACTCTGAATCCTCCGCAGTTGTTTCACTCTTTAGGATAATCAAGGCCTGCGGGAACATGTTATATGCGAATGTGGCAAAACAAGTATGGTCTTCTCCTGAACACAAAGTGTAACACTATAGAATCTTCTGTAGGACACTTATCCCTAAGAAGTGCACCTCCAACATTTGACTCTCAGTCCTCCTCACTTGGTTCACTCTTTTGGAAAACCAAGGCCTGCGTGAACATATTCCATGAAAACGTCACAAAACCAGTGTGAATTTCTCCTGAACATAAAAAGTTACAACGTAGGAACATCTACAGGATTCTTATCACTGAGAAGAGAAAGTGAAACATGTGAATTTGATGCGTCCTCACATGGTCACTATTTTCAAGCTCATTACAAGCCTGAATATCGTTGGTAGAATCAGCACAAAACAAATGTTGTTTTCTCCAGAATACAAAGTGTTCCAGTCTAGAACCCTGTGCAGGATTCTTATGCCAAATAAGTGCACATGCTACATATATAACTGTGAGTCCTCTTCACTTGGTTCACTATTTTGGAAGGGAACATCGTTGGTAGAATCAGCACAAAACAAATGTTCTTTTCTCCAGAATACAAAGTTTTACAGTCTAGAACCCTGTGCAGGATACTTATGCCAAATAAGTGCACATGCTACATATATAACTGAGAGTCTTCTTCACTTGGTTCACTATTTTGGAAGGAACGACATGCATGAACATGTTTCATGGAACCGTCGTAAACCAAGTGTGATTTCCTCCTGAACACAAAGAGTTACAATACAGAAACTTCTGTACGATACTTATCCTAAAGAAGTGCATTTGCCACATTTAACTCAGAATCCTCCTCACTTGGTTCACTATTTTGTAAAATCATGGCCTGTGTGAACATGTGCCATTCAAATGACAAAAAATAAGTATGATTTTCGCCTGAACGCAAATGTTACAGTATAGGAACTTCTCTAGGATCCTTATCACTAAGAAGTGAAATTCCAACATTTACTCTGAATCCTCCGCAGTTGTTTCACTCTTTAGGATAATCAAGGCCTGCGGGAACATGTTATATGCGAATGTGGCAAAACAAGTATGGTCTTCTCCTGAACACAAAGTGTAACACTATAGAATCTTCTGTAGGACACTTATCCCTAAGAAGTGCACCTCCAACATTTGACTCTCAGTCCTCCTCACTTGGTTCACTCTTTTGGAAAACCAAGGCCTGCGTGAACATATTCCATGAAAACGTCACAAAACCAGTGTGAATTTCTCCTGAACATAAAAAGTTACAACGTAGGAACATCTACAGGATTCTTATCACTGAGAAGAGAAAGTGAAACATGTGAATTTGATGCGTCCTCACATGGTCACTATTTTCAAGCTCATTACAAGCCTGAATATCGTTGGTAGAATCAGCACAAAACAAATGTTGTTTTCTCCAGAATACAAAGTGTTCCAGTCTAGAACCCTGTGCAGGATTCTTATGCCAAATAAGTGCACATGCTACATATATAACTGTGAGTCCTCTTCACTTGGTTCACTATTTTGGGAGGGAACATCGTTGGTAGAATCAGCACAAAACAATTGTTGTTTTCTCCAGAATACAAAGTTTTACAGTCTAGAACCCTGTGTAGGATACTTATCCGAAATAAGTGCACATGCTACATATATAACTGTGAGTCCTCTTCACTTACTTCACTATTTGGGAAGGGAACGACATGCATGAACATGTTTCATGGAACCGTCGTAAACCAAGTGTGATTTCCTCCTGAACACAAAGAGTTACAATACAGAAACTTCTGTACGATACTTATCCTAAAGAAGTGCATTTGCCACATTTAACTCAGAGTCCTCCTCACTTGGTTCACTATTTTGTAAAATCATGGCCTGTGTGAACATGTGCCATTCAAATGACACAAAACAAGTATGATTTTCGCCTGAACGCAAATGTTACAGTATAGGAACTTCTCTAGGATCCTTATCACTAGAAGTGAAATTCCAACATTTACTCTGAATCCTCCGCAGTTGTTTCACTCTTTAGGATAATCAAGGCCTGCGGGAACATGTTATATGCGAATGTGCAAAACAAGTATGGTCTTCTCCTGAACACAAAGTGTAACACTATAGAATCTTCTGTAGCACTTATCCCTAAGAAGTGCACCTCCAACATTTGACTCTCAGTCCTCTCACTTGGTTCACTCTTTTGGAAAACCAAGGCCTGCGTGAACATATTCCATGAAAACGTCACAAAACCAGTGTGAATTTCTCCTGAACATAAAAAGTTACAACGTAGGAACATCTACAGGATTCTTATCAGAGAAGAGAAAGTGAAACATGTGAATTTGATGCGTCCTCACATGGTCACTATTTTCAAGCTCATTACAAGACTGAATATCGTTGGTCGAATCAGCACAAAACAAGTGTTGTTTTCTCCAGAATACAAAGTGTTACAGTCTAGAACCCTGTGTAGGATTCTTATGCCAAATAAGTGCACATGCTACATATATAACTGTGAGTCCTCTTCACTTGGTTCACTATTTTGGAAGGGAACATCGTTGGTAGAATCAGCACAAAACAAATGTTTTTTCTCCAGAATACAAAGTTTTACACTAGAACCCTGTGTAGGATACTTATCCAAATAAGTGCACATGCTACATATATAACTGTGAGTCCTCTTCACTTACTTCACTATTTGGGAAGGGAACGACATGCATGAACATGTTTCATGGAACCGTCGTAAACCAAGTGTGATTTCCTCCTGAACACAAAGAGTTACAATACAGAAACTTCTGTACGATACTTATCCTAAAGAAGTGCATTTGCCACATTTAACTCAGAGTCCTCCTCACTTGGTTCACTATTTTGTAAAATCATGGCCTGTGTGAACATGTGCCATTCAAATGACACAAAACAAGTATGATTTTCGCCTGAACGCAAATGTTACAGTATAGGAACTTCTCTAGGATCCTTATCACTAGAAGTTGAAATTCCACATTTACTCTGAATCTCCGCAGTTGGTTCACTCTAGGATAATCAAGGCCTGCGGGAACATGTTATATGCGAATGTGGCAAAACAAGTATGGTCTTCTCCTGAACACAAAGTGTAACACTATAGAATCTTCTGTAGGACACTTATCCCTAAGAAGTGCACCTCCAACATTTGACTCTCAGTCCTCCTCACTTGGTTCACTCTTTTGGAAAACCAAGGCCTGCGTGAACATATTCCATGAAAACGTCACAAAACCAGTGTGAATTTCTCCTGAACATAAAAAGTTACAACGTAGGAACATCTACAGGATTCTTATCACTGAGAAGAGAAAGTGAAACATGTGAATTTGATGCGTCCTCACATGGTCACTATTTTCAAGCTCATTACAAGCCTGAATATCGTTGGTAGAATCAGCACAAAACAAATGTTGTTTTCTCCAGAATACAAAGTGTTCCAGTCTAGAACCCTGTGCAGGATTCTTATGCCAAATAAGTGCACTGCTACATATATAACTGTGAGTCCTCGTCACTTGGTTCACTATTTTGGAAGGGAACATCGTTGGTAGAATCAGCACAAAACAAATGTTGTTTTCTCCAGAATACAAGTTTTACACTCTAGAACCCTGTGTAGGATACTTATCCGAAATAAGTGCACATGCTACATATATAACTGTGAGTCCTCTTCACTTACTTCACTATTTGGGAAGGGAACGACATGCATGAACATGTTTCATGGAAACGTCGTAAACCAAGTGTGATTTCCTCCTGAACACAAAGAGTTACAATACAGAAACTTCTGTACGATACTTATCCTAAAGAAGTGCATTTGCCACATTTAACTCAGAGTCCTCCTCACTTGGTTCACTATTTTGTAAAATCATGGCCTGTGTGAACATGTGCCATTCAAATGTACACAAAACAAGTATGATTTTCGCCTGAACGCAAATGTTACAGTATAGGAACTTCTCTAGGATCCTTATCACTAAGAAGTGAAATTCCAACATTTACTCTGAATCCTCCGCAGTTGTTTCACTCTTTAGGATAATCAAGGCCTGCGGGAACATGTTATATGCGAATGTGGCAAAACAAGTATGGTCTTCTCCTGAACACAAGTGTAACACTATAGAATCTTCTGTAGATACTTATCCCTAAGAAGTGCACCTCCAACATTTGACTCTCAGTCCTCCTCACTTGGTTCACTCTTTTGGAAAACCAAGGCCTGCGTGAACATATTCCATGAAAACGTCACAAAACCAGTGTGAATTTCTCCTGAACATAAAAAGTTACAACGTAGGAACATCTACAGGATTCTTATCACTGAGAAGAGAAAGTCAAACATGTGAATTTGATGCGTCCTCACATGGTCACTATTTTCAAGCTCATTACAAGCCTGAATATCGTTGGTAGAATCAGCACAAAACAAATGTTGTTTTCTCCAGAATACAAAGTGTTCCAGTCTAGAACCCTGTGCAGGATTCTTATGCCAAATAAGTGCACATGCTACATATATAACTGTGAGTCCTCGTCACTTGGTTCACTATTTTGGAAGGGAACATCGTTGGTAGAATCAGCACAAAACAATGTGTTTTCTCCAGAATACAAGTTTTACAGTCTAGAACCCTGTGTAGGAACCTATCCGAAATAAGTGCACATGCTACATATATAACTGTGAGTCCTCTTCACTTACTTCACTATTTGGGAAGGGAACGACATGCATGAACATGTTTCATGAATCGTCGTAACCAAGTGTGATTTCCTCCTGAACACAAAGAGTTACAATACAGAAACTTCTGTACGATACTTATCCTAAAGAAGTGCATTTGCCACATTTAACTCAGAGTCCTCCTCACTTGGTTCACTATTTTGTAAAATCATGGCCTGTGTGAACATGTGCCATTCAAATGTCACAAAACAAGTATGATTTTCGCCTGAACGCAACTGTTACAGTATAGGAACTTCTCTAGGATCCTTATCACTAAGAAGTGAAATTCCAACATTTACTCTGAATCCTCCGCAGTTGTTTCACTCTTTAGGATAATCAAGGCCTGCGGAACATGTTATATGCGAATGTGGCAAAACAAGTATGGTCTTCTCCTGAACACAAGTGTAACACTATAGAATCTTCTGTAGCATACTTATCCCTAAGAAGTGCACTCCAACATTTGACTCTCAGTCCTCCTCACTTGGTTCACTCTTTTGAAAACCAAGGCCTGCGTGAACATATTCCATGAAAACGTCAGAAAACCAGTGTGAATTTCTCCTGAACATAAAAAGTTACAACGTAGGAACATCTACAGGATTCTTATCACTGAGAAGAGAAAGTGAAACATGTGAATTTGATGCGTCCTCACATGGTCACTATTTTCAAGCTCATTACAAGCCTGAATATCGTTGGTTAGAATCAGCACAAAACAAATGTTGTTTTCTCCAGAATACAAAGTGTTCCAGTCCTAGAACCCTGTGCAGGATTCTTATGCCAAATAGTGCACATGCTACATATATACCTGTGAGTCCTCGTTCACTTGGTTCACTATTTTGGAAGGGAACATCGTTGGTAGAATCAGCACAAAACAAATGTTGTTTTCTCCAGAATACAAAGTTTTACAGTCTAGAACCCTGTGTAGGATACTTATCGAAATAAGTGCACATGCTACATATATAACTGTGAGTCCTCTTCACTTACTTCACTATTTGGGAAGGAACGACATGCATGAACATGTTTCATGGAAACGTCGTAAACCAAGTGTGATTTCCTCCTGAACACAAAGAGTTACAATACAGAACTTCTGTACGATACTTATCCTAAAGAAGTGCATTTGCCACATTTAACTCAGAGTCCTCCTCACTTGGTTCACTATTTTGTAAAATCATGGCCTGTGTGAACATGTGCCATTCAACTGACACAAAACAAGTATGATTTTCGCCTGAACGCAACTGTTACAGTATAGGAACTTCTCTAGGATCCTTATCACTAAGAAGTGAAATTCCACATTTACTCTGAATCCTCCGCAGTTGTTTCCTCTTTAGGATAATCAAGGCCTGCGGGAACATGTTATATGCGAATGTGGCAAAACAAGTATGTCTCTCTGAACACAAAGTGTAACACTATAGAATCTTCTGTAGCATACTTATCCCTAAGAAGTGCACCTCCAACATTTGACTCTCAGTCCTCCTCACTTGGTTCACTCTTTTGGAAACCAAGGCCCTGCGTGAACATATTCCATGAAAAAGTCAGAAAACCAGTGTGAATTTTCTCCTGAACATGAAAAGTTACAACGTAGGAACATCTACAGGATTCTTATCACTGAGAAGAGAAAGTGAAACATGTGAATTTGATGCGTCCTCACATGGTCACTATTTTCAAGCTCATTACAAGCCTGAATATCGTTGGTAGAATCAGCACAAAACAAATGTTGTTTTCTCCAGAATACAAAGTGTTCCAGGTCTAGAACCCTGTGCAGGATTCTTATGCCAAATAAGTGCACATGCTACATATATAACTGTGAGTCCTCGTCACTTGGTTCACTATTTGGAAGGGAACATCGTTGGTAGAATCAGCACAAAACAAATGTTGTTTTCTCCAGAATACAAAGTTTTTACAGTCTAGAACCCTGTGTAGGATACTTATCCGAAATAAGTGCACATGCTACATATATAACTGTGAGTCCTCTTCACTTACTTCACTATTTGGGAAGGGAACGACATGCCTCATGCACATGTTTCATGGAAACGTCGTAAACCAAGTGTGATTTCCTCCTGAACACAAAGAGTTACAATACAGAAACTTCTGTACGATACTTATCCTAAAGAAGTGCATTTGCCACATTTAACTCAGAGTCCTCCTCACTTGGTTCACTATTTTGTAAAATCATGGCCTGTGTGAACATGTGCCATTCAAATGTACACAAAACAAGTATGATTTTCGCCTGAACGCAAATGTTACAGTATAGGAACTTCTCTAGGATCCTTATCACTAAGAAGTGAAATTCCAACATTTACTCTGAATCCTCGCAGTTGTTTCACTCTTTAGGATAATCAAGGCCTTCGGGAACATGTTAGTAGGCGAATGTGGGCAGAACAAGTATGGTCTTCTCTGAACACAATGTGTAACACTATAGAATCTTCTGTAGGCCTACTTATCCCTAGAAGTGCACCTCCAACATTTGACTCTCAGTCCTCCTCACTTGGTTCACTCTTGGAAAACCAAGGCCTGCGTGACATATTCCAGAAAACGTCAGCAAACCAGTTGTGAATTTCTCCTGAACATTAAAAGTTACAACGTAGGACAATCTACAGGATTCTTATCACTGAGAAGAGAAAGTCAAACATGTGAATTTGATGCGTCCTCACATGGTCACTATTTTCAAGCTCATTACAAGCCTGAATATCGTTGGGAGAATCAGCACAAAACAAATGTTTTTTTCTCCAGAATACAAAGTGTTCCAGTCTAGAACCCTGTGCAGGATTCTTATGCCAAATAAGTGCACATGCTACATATATAACTGTGAGTCCTCTTCTCTTGGTTCCCTATGTTGGAAGGGAACATCGTTGGTAGAATCAGCACAAAACAAATGTTGTTTTCTCCAGAATACAAAGTTTTACAGTCTAGAACCCTGTGTAGGATACTTATTCCGAAATAAGTGGCACATGCTACATATATAACTGTGAGTCCTCTTCACTTACTTCACTATTTGGGAAGGGAACGACATGCATGAACATGTTTCATGGAAACGTCGTAAACCAAGTGTGATTTCCTCCTGAACACAAAGAGTTACAATACAGAAACTTCTGTACGATACTTATCCTAAAGAAGTGCATTTGCCACATTTAACTCAGAGTCCTCCTCACTTGGTTCACTATTTTGTAAAATCATGGCCTGTGTGAACATGTGCCATTCAAATGACACAAAACAAGTATGATTTTCGCCTGAACGCAACTGTTACAGTATAGGAACTTCTCTAGGATCCTTATCACTAAGAAGTGAAATTCCCACATTTACTCTGAATCCTCCGCAGTTGTTTCACTCTTTAGGATAATCAAGGCCTGCGGGAACATGTTATATGCGAATGTGGCAAAACAAGTATGGTCGTCTCCTGAACACAAAGTGTAACACTAGTTGGAGGTGCACTTCTTAGGGATAGTGTCCTACAGATCTATAGTGTTACACCTAGTCTAAGAAGTCAACTCCAACATTTGACTCTCAGTCCTCCTCACTTGGTTCACTCTTTTGGAAACCAAGGCCTGTGAACATATTCCATGAAAACGTCACAAAACCATGTGAATTTCTCCTGAACATAAAAAGTTACAACGTAGGAACATCTACAGGATTCTTATCACTGAGAAGAGAAAGTGAAACAGGTGAATTTGATGCGTCCTCAAATCGTCACTATTTTCAAGCTCATTACAAGCCTGAATATCGTTGGTAGAATCAGCACAAAACAAATGTTTTTTCTCCAGAATACAAAGTGTTCCAGTCTAGAACCCTGTGCAGGATTCTTATGCCAAATAAGTGCACATGCTACATATATAACTGTGAGTCCCTCTTCACTTGGTTCACTATTTTGGAAGGGAACATCGTTGGTAGAATCAGCACAAAACATATGTTCTTTTCTCCAGAATACAAAGTTTTACAGTCTAGAACCCTGTGCAGGATGCTTATGCCAAATAAGTGCACATGCTACATATATAACTGAGAGTCCTCTTCACTTGGTTCACTATTTTGGAAGGAACGACATGCATGAACATGTTTCATGGAACCGTCGTAAACCAAGTGTGATTTCCTCCTGAACACAAGAGTTACAATACAGAAACTTCTGTACGATACTTATCCTAAAGAAGTGCATTTGCCACATTTAACTCAGAGTCCTCCTCACTTGGTTCACTATTTTGTAAAATCATGGCCTGTGTGAACATGTGCCATTCAACTGACACAAAACAGGTATGATTTTCGCCTGAACGCAACTGTTACAGTATAGGAACTTCTGGAACTTCTCTAGGATCCTTATCACTAAGAAGTGAAATTCCCACATTTACTCTGAATCCTCCGCAGTTGTTTCACTCTTCAGGATAATCAAGGCCTGCGGGAACATGTTATATGCGAATGTGGCAAAACAAGTATGGTCTTCTCCTGAACACAAAGTGTAACACTAGTTGGGAGGTGCACTTCTTAGGGATAAGTGTCCTACAGAAGATTCTATAGTGTTACACTGCAGGACACTTATCCCTAAGAAGTGCACCTCCAACATTTGACTCTCAGTCCTCCTCACTTGGTTCACTCTTTTGGAAACCAAGGCCTGGTGAACATATTCCATGAAAACGTCACAAAACCAGTGTGAATTTCTCCTGAACATAAAAAGTTACAACGTAGGAACATCTACAGGATTCTTATCACTGAGAAGAGAAAGTGAAACATGTGAATTTGATGCGTCCTCAAATGGTCACTATTTTCAAGCTCATTACAAGCCTGAATATCGTTGGTAGAATCAGCACAAAACAAATGTTGTTTTCTCCAGAATACAAAGTGTTCCAGTCTAGAACCCTGTGCAGGATTCTTATGCCAAATAAGTGCACATGCTACATATATAACTGTGAGTCCTCTTCACTTGGTTCACTATTTTGCAAGGAACGACATGCATGAACATGTTTCATGGAACCGTCGTAAACCAAGTGTGATTTCGTCCTGAACAGAAAGAGTTACAATATAGAAACTTCTCTATGAAACTTATCCTAAAGAAGTGCATTCGCCACATTTAACTCAGAGTCCTCCTCACTTGGTTCACTATTTGTAAAATCATGGCCTGTGTGAACATGTGCCATTCAAATGACACAAAACAGGTATGATTTTCGCCTGAACGCAACTGTTACAGTATAGGAACTTCTCTAGATCCTTATCACTAAGAAGTGAAATTCCCACATTTACTCTGAATCCTCCGCAGTTGTTTCACTCTTCAGGATAATCAAGGCCTGCGGGAACATGTATATGCGAATGTGGCAAAACAAGTATGGTCTTCTCCTGAACACAAGTGTAACACTAGTTGGAGGTGCACTTCTTAGGGATAAGTGTCCTACAGAAGATTCTATAGTGTTACACTGCAGGACACTTATCCCTAAGAAGTGCACCTCCAACATTTGACTCTCAGTCCTCCTCACTTGGTTCACTCTTTTGGAAAACCAAGGCCTGGTGAACATATTCCATGAAAACGTCACAAAACCAGTGTGAATTTCTCCTGAACATAAAAAGTTACAACGTAGGAACATCTACAGGATTCTTATCACTGAGAAGAGAAAGTGAAACATGTGAATTTGATGCGTCCTCAAATGGTCACTATTTTCAAGCTCATTACAAGCCTGAATATCGTTGGTAGAATCAGCACAAAACAAATGTTGTTTTCTCCAGAATACAAAGTGTTCCAGTCTAGAACCCTGTGCAGGATTCTTATGCCAAATAAGTGCACATGCTACATATATAACTGTGAGTCCTCTTCACTTGGTTCACTATTTTGGGAGGGAACATCGTTGGTAGAATCAGCACAAAACAAATGTTGTTTTCTCCAGAATACAAAGTTTTACAGTCTAGAACCCCTGTGTAGGATACTTATCCGAAATAAGTGCACATGCTACATATATAACTGTGAGTCCTCTTCACTTACTTCACTATTTGGGAAGGGAACGAGATGCATGAACATGTTTCATGGAACCGTCGTAAACCAAGTGTGATTTCCTCCTGAACACAAAGAGTTACAATACAGAAACTTCTGTACGATACTTATCCTAAAGAAGTGCATTTGCCACATTTAACTCAGAGTCCTCCTCACTTGGTTCACTATTTTTAAAATCATGGCCTGTGTGAACATGTGCCATTCAAATGACACAAAACAAGTATGATTTTCGCCTGAACGCAAATGTTACAGTATGGGAACTTCTCTAGGATCCTTATTACTTAGAAGTGAAATTCCAACATTTACTCTGAATCCTCCGCATGTTGTTCACTCTTCAGGATAATCAAGGCCTGCGGGAACATGTTATATGCGAATGTGGCAAAACAAGTATGGTCTTCTCCTGAACACAAGTGTAACACTATAGAATCTTCTGTAGGACACTTATCCCTAAGAAGTGCACCTCCAACATTTGACTCTCAGTCCTCCTCACTTGGTACACTCTTTTGGAAAACCAAGGCCTGCGTCAACATATTCCATGAAAACGTCACAAAACCAGTGTGAATTTCTCCTGAACATAAAAAGTTACAACGTAGGAACATCTACAGGATTCTTATCACTGAGAAGAGAAAGTGAAACATGTGAATTTGATGCGTCCTCACATGGTCACTATTTTCAAGCTCATTACAGCCTGAGTATCGTTGGTAGAATCAGCACAAAACAAATGTTGTTTTCTCCAGAATACAAAGTGTTCCAGTCTAGAACCCTGTGCAGGATTCTTATGCCAAATAAGTGCACATGCTACATATATAACTGTGAGTCCTCTTCACTTGGTTCACTATTATGGGAGGGAACATCGTTGGTAGAATCAGCACAAAACAAATGTTGTTTTCTCCAGAATACAAAGTTTTACAGCCTAGAACCCTGTGTAGGATACTTATCCGGAATAAGTGCACATGCTACATATATAACTGTGAGTCCTCTTCAGTTACTTCACTATTTGGGAAGGGAATGACATGCATGAACATGTTTCATGGAACCGTCGTAAACCAAGTGTGATTTCCTCCTGAACACAAAGAGTTACAATATAGAAACTTCTGTACGATACTTATCCTAAAGAAGTGCATTTGCCACATTTAACTCAGAGTCCTCCTCACTTGGTTCACTATTTTGTAAAATCATGGCCTGTGTGAACATGTGCCATTCAACTGACACAAAACAGGTATGATTTTCGCCTGAACGCAACTGTTACAGTATAGGAACTTCTCTAGGATCCTTATCACTAAGAAGTGAAATTCCCACATTTACTCTGAATCCTCCGCAGTTGTTTCACTCTTCAGGATAATCAAGGCCTGCGGGAACATGTTATATGCGAATGTGGCAAAACAAGTATGGTCTTCTCCTGAACACAAAGTGTAACACTAGTTGGAGGTGCACTTCTTAGGGATAAGTGTCCTACAGAAGATTCTATAGTGTTACACTGCAGGACACTTATCCCTAAGAAGTGCACCTCCAACATTTGACTCTCAGTCCTCCTCACTTGGTTCACTCTTTGGAAAACCAAGGCCTGGTGAACATATTCCATGAAAACGTCACAAAACCAGTGTGAATTTCTCCTGAACATAAAAAGTTACAACGTAGGAACATCTACAGGATTCTTATCACTGAGAAGAGAAAGTAAAACATGTGAATTTGATGCGTCCTCAAATGGTCACTATTTTCAAGCTCATTACAAGCCTGAATATCGTTGGTAGAATCAGCACAAAACAAATGTTGTTTTCTCCAGAATACAAAGTGTTCCAGTCTAGAACCCTGTGCAGGATTCTTATGCCAAATAAGTGCACATGCTACATATATAACTGTGAGTCCTCTCACTTGGTTCACTATTTTGCAAGGAACGACATGCATGAACATGTTTCATGGAACCGTCGTAAACCAAGTGTGATTTCGTCCTGAACAGAAAGAGTTACAATATAGAAACTTCTCTATGAAACTTATCCTAAAGAAGTGCATTCGCCACATTTAACTCAGAGTCCTCCTCACTTGGTTCACTATTTTGTAAAATCATGGCCTCTGTGAACATGTGCCATTCAAATGACACAAAACAGGTATGATTTTCGCCTGAACGCAACTGTTACAGTATAGGAAACTTCTCTAGGATCCTTATCACTAAGAAGTGAAATTCCCACATTTACTCTGAATCCTCCGCAGTTGTTTCACTCTTCAGGATAATCAAGGCCTGCGGGAACATGTTATATGCGAATGTGCAAACAAGTATGGTCCTTCTCCTGAACACAAAGTGTAACACTAGTTGGAGGTGCACTTCTTAGGGATAAGTGTCCTACAGAAGATTCTATAGCGTTACACTGCAGGACACTTATCCCTAAGAAGTGCACCTCCAACATTTGACTCTCAGTCCTCCTCACTTGGTTCACTCTTTTGGAAAACCAAGGCCTGGTGAACATATTCCATGAAAACGTCACAAAACCAGTGTGAATTTCTCCTGAACATAAAAAGTTACAACGTAGGAACATCTACAGGATTCTTATCACTGAGAAGAGAAAGTGAAACATGTGAATTTGATGCGTCCTCAAATGGTCACTATTTTCAAGCTCATTACAAGCCTGAATATCGTTGGTAGAATCAGCACAAAACAAATGTTGTTTTCTCCAGAATACAAAGTGTTCCAGTCTAGAACCCTGTGCAGGATTCTTATGCCAAATAAGTGCACATGCTACATATATAACTGTGAGTCCTCTTCACTTGGTTCACTATTTGGGAGGGAACATCGTTGGTAGAATCAGCACAAAACAAATGTTGTTTTCTCCAGAATACAAAGTTTTACAGTCTAGAACCCCTGTGTAGGATACTTATCCGAAATAAGTGCACATGCTACATATATAACTGTGAGTCCTCTTCACTTACTTCACTATTTGGGAAGGGAACGAGATGCATGAACATGTTTCATGGAACCGTCGTAAACCAAGTGTGATTTCCTCCTGAACACAAGAGTTACAATACAGAAACTTCTGTACGATACTTATCCTAAAGAAGTGCATTTGCCACATTTAACTCAGAGTCCTCCTCACTTGGTTCACTATTTGTAAAATCATGGCCTGTGTGAACATGTGCCATTCAAATGACACAAAACAAGTATGATTTTCGCCTGAACGCAAATGTTACAGTATGGAACTTCTCTAGGATCCTTATTACTAGAAGTGAAATTCCAACATTTACTCTGAATCCTCCGCATGTTGTTCACTCTTCAGGATAATCAAGGCCTGCGGGAACATGTTATATGCGAATGTGCAAAACAAGTATGGTCTTCTCCTGAACACAAAGTGTAACACTATAGAATCTTCTGTAGGACACTTATCCCTAAGAAGTGCACCTCCAACATTTGACTCTCAGTCCTCTCACTTGGTTCACTCTTTTGGAAAACCAAGGCCTGCGTGAACATATTCCATGAAAACGTCACAAAACCAGTGTGAATTTCTCCTGAACATAAAAAGTTACAACGTAGGAACATCTACAGGATTCTTATCACTGAGAAGAGAAAGTGAAACATGTGAATTTGATACGTCCTCACATGGTCACTATTTTCAAGCTCATTACAAGCCTGAGTATCGTTGGTAGAATCAGCAGAAAACAAATGTTGTTTTCTCCAGAATACAAAGTGTTCCAGTCTAGAACCCTGTGCAGGATTCTTATGCCAAATAAGTGCACATGCTACATATATAACTGTGAGTCCTCTTCACTTGGTTCACTATTATGGGAGGGAACATCGTTGGTAGAATCAGCACAAAACAAATGTTGTTTCTCCAGAATACAAACTTTTACACTCTAGAACCCTGTGTAGGATACTTATGCCGAAATAAGTGCACATGCTACATATATAACTGTGAGTCCTCTTCACTTACTTCACTATTTGGGAAGGAACGAGATGCATGAACATGTTTCATGGAACCGTCGTAAACCAAGTGTGATTTCCTCCTGAACACAAAGAGTTACAATACAGAAACTTCTGTACGATACTTATCCTAAAGAAGTGCATTTGCCACATTTAACTCAGAGTCCTCCTCACTTGGTTCACTATTTAAAATCATGGCCTGTGTGAACATGTGCCATTCAAATGACACAAAACAAGTATGATTTTCGCCTGAACGCAAATGTTACAGTATAGGAACTTCTCTAGGATCCATATCACTAAGAAGTGAAATTCCAACATTTACTCTGAATCCTCCGCAGTTGTTTCACTCTTCAGGATAATCAAGGCCTGCGGGAACATGTTATATGCGAATGTGGCAAAACAAGTATGGTCTTCTCCTGAACACAAAGTGTAACACTATAGAATCTTCTGTAGGACACTTATCCCTAAGAAGTGCACCTCCAACATTTGACTCTCAGTCGTCCTCACTTGGTTCACTCTTTTGGAAAACCAAGGCCTGCGTGAACATATTCCATGAAAAGGTCACAAAACCAGTGTGAATTTCTCCTGAACATAAAAAGTTACAACGTAGTAACATCTACAGGATTCTTATCACTGAGAAGAGAAAGTGAAACATGTGAATTTGATGCGTCCTCACATGGTCACTATTTTCAAGCAAATTAAAAGCCTGAATATCGTTGGTAGAATCAGCACAAAACAAATGTTGTTTTCTCCAGAATACAAAGTGTTCCAGTCTAGAACCCTGTGCAGGATTCTTATGCCAAATAAGTGCACATGCTACATATATAACTGTGAGTCCTCTTCACTTGGTTCACTATTTATGGAAGGGAACATCGTTGGTAGAATCAGCACAAAACATATGTTCTTTTCTCCAGAATACAAAGTTTTACAGTCTAGAACCCTGTGCAGGATGCTTATGCAAATAAGTGCACATGCTACATATATAACTGAGAGTCCTCTTCACTTGGTTCACTATTTTGGAAGGAACGACATGCATGAACATGTTTCATGGAACCGTCGTAAACCAAGTGTGATTTCCTCCTGAACACAAAGAGTTACAATACAGAAACTTCTGTACGATACTTATCCTAAAGAAGTGCATTTGCACATTTAACTCAGAGTCCTCCTCACTTGGTTCACTATTTTGTAAAATCATGGCCTGTGTGAACATGTGCCATTCAAATGACACAAAACAGGTATGATTTTCGCCTGAACGCAACTGTTACAGTATAGGAACTTCTCTAGGATCCTTATCACTAAGAAGTGAAATTCCACATTTACTCTGAATCCTCCGCAGTTGTTTCACTCTTCAGGATAATCAAGGCCTGCGGGAACATGTTATATGCGAATGTGGCAAAACAAGTATGGTCTTCTCCTGAACACAAAGTGTAACACTAGTTGGAGGTGCACTTCTTAGGGATAAGTGTCCTACAGAAGATTCTATAGTGTTACACTGCAGGACACTTATCCCTAAGAAGTGCACCTCCAACATTTGACTCTCAGTCCTCCTCACTTGGTTCACTCTTTTGGAAAACCAAGGCCTGCGTGAACATATTCCATGAAAACGTCACAAAACCAGTGTGAATTTCTCCTGAACATAAAAAGTTACAACGTAGGAACATCTACAGGATTCTTATCACTGAGAAGAGAAAGTGTAACATGTGAATTTGATGCGTCCTCAAATGGTCACTATTTTCAAGCTCATTACAAGCCTGAGTATCGTTGGTAGAATCAGCACAAAACAAATGTTGTTTTCTCCAGAATACAAAGTGTTCCAGTCTAGAACCCTGTGCAGGATTCTTATGCCAAATAAGTGCACATGCTACATATATAACTGTGAGTCCTCTTCACTTGGTTCACTATTTTGGGAGGGAACATCGTTGGTAGAATCAGCACAAAACAAATGTTGTTTTCTCCAGAATACAAAGTTTTACAGTCTAGAACCCCTGTGTAGGATACTTATCCGAAATAAGTGCACATGCTACATATTATAACTGTGAGTCCTCTTCACTACTTCACTATTTGGGAAGGGAACGAGATGCATGAACATGTTTCATGGAACCGTCGTAAACCAAGTGTGATTTCCTCCTGAACACAAAGAGTTACAATACAGAAACTTCTGTACGATACTTATCTAAAGAAGTGCATTTGCCACATTTAACTCAGAGTCCTCCTCACTTGGTTCACTATTTTTAAAATCATGGCCTGTGTGAACATGTGCCATTCAACTGACACAAAACAAGTATGATTTTCGCCTGAACGCAAATGTTACAGTATGGGAACTTCTCTAGGATCCTTATTACTTAGAAGTGAAATTCCAACATTTACTCTGAATCCTCTGCATGTTGTTCACTCTTTAGGATAATCAAGGCCTGCGGGAACATGTTATATGCGAATGTGGCAAAACAAGTATGGTCTTCTCCTGAACACAAAGTGTAACACTATAGAATCTTCTGTAGGACACTTATCCCTAAGAAGTGCACCTCCAACATTTGACTCTCAGTCCTCCTCACTTGGTTCACTCTTTTGGAAAACCAAGGCCTGCGTGAACATATTCCATGAAAACGTCACAAAACCAGTGTGAATTTCTCCTGAACATAAAAAGTTACAACGTAGGAACATCTACAGGATTCTTATCACTGAGAAGAGAAAGTGAAACATGTGAATTTGATGCGTCCTCACATGGTCACTATTTTCAAGCTCATTACAAGCCTGAATATCGTTGGTAGAATCAGCACAAAACAAATGTTGTTTTCTCCAGAATACAAAGTGTTCCAGTCTAGAACCCTGTGCAGGATTCTTATGCCAAATAAGTGCACATGCTACATATATAACTGTGAGTCCTCTTCACTTGGTTCACTATTATGGGAGGGAACATCGTTGGTAGAATCAGCACAAAACAAATGTTGTTTTCTCCAGAATACAAACGTTTACAGTCTAGAACCCTGTGTAGGATACTTATCCGAAATAAGTGCACATGCTACATATATAACTGTGAGTCCTCTTCACTTACTTCACTATTTGGAAGGAACGAGATGCATGAACATGTTTCATGGAACCGTCGTAAACCAAGTGTGATTTCCTCCTGAACACAAAGAGTTACAATACAGAAACTTCTGTACGGATACTTATCCTAAAGAAGTGCATTTGCCACATTTAACTCAGAGTCCTCCTCACTTGGTTCACTATTTTTAAAATCATGGCCTGTGTGAACATGTGCCATTCAATGACACAAACAAGTATGATTTTCGCCTGAACGCAAATGTTACAGTATAGGAACTTCTCTAGGATCCATATCACTAAGAAGTGAAATTCCAACATTTACTCTGAATCCTCCGCAGTTGTTTCACTCTTCAGGATAATCAAGGCCTGCGGGAACATGTTATATGCGAATGTGGCAAAAACAAGTATGTCTTCTCCTGAACACAAAGTGTAACACTATAGAATCTTCTGTAGGACACTTATCCCTAAGAAGTGCACCTCCAACATTTGACTCTCAGTCCTCCTCACTTGGTTCACTCTTTTGGAAAACCAAGGCCTGGTGAACATATTCCATGAAAAGTCACAAAACCAGTGTGAATTTCTCCTGAACATAAAAAGTTACAACGTAGGAACATCTACAGGATTCTTATCACTGAGAAGAGAAAGTGAAACATGTGAATTTGATGCGTCCTCAAATCGTCACTATTTTCAAGCTCATTACAAGCCTGAATATCGTTGGTAGAATCAGCACAAAACAAATGTTTTTTTCTCCAGAATACAAAGTGTTCCAGTCTAGAACCCTGTGCAGGATTCTTATGCCAAATAAGTGCACATGCTACATATATAACTGTGAGTCCTCTTCACTTGGTTCACTATTTTGGAAGGGAACATCGTTGGTAGAATCAGCACAAAACATATGTTCTTTTCTCCAGAATACAAAGTTTTACAGTCTAGAACCCTGTGCAGGATGCTTATGCCAAATAAGTGCACATGCTACATATATAACTGAGAGTCCTCTTCACTTGGTTCACTATTTTGGAAGGAACGACATGCATGAACATGTTTCATGGAACCGTCGTAAACCAAGTGTGATTTCCTCCTGACACAAAGAGTTACAATACAGAAACTTCTGTACGATACTTATCCTAAAGAAGTGCATTTGCCACATTTAACTCAGAGTCCTCCTCACTTGGTTCACTATTTGTAAAATCATGGCCTGTGTGAACATGTGCCATTCAACTGACACAAAACAGGTATGATTTTCGCCTGAACGCAACTGTTACAGTATAGGAACTTCTCTAGGATCCTTATCACTAAGAGTGAAATTCCCACATTTACTCTGAATCCTCCGCAGTTGTTTCACTCTTCAGGATAATCAAGGCCTGCGGGAACATGTTATATGCGAATGTGGCAAAACAAGTATGGTCTTCTCCTGAACACAAAGGTAACACTAGTTGGAGGTGCACTTCTTAGGGATAAGTGTCCTACAGAAGATTCTATAGTGTTACACTGCAGGACACTTATCCCTAAGAAGTGCACCTCCAACATTTTGACTCTCAGTCCTCCTCACTTGGTTCACTCTTTTGGAAAACCAAGGCCTGGTGAACATATTCCATGAAAACGTCACAAAACCAGTGTGAATTTCTCCTGAACATAAAAAGTTACAACGTAGGAACATCTACAGGATTCTTATCACTGAGAAGAGAAAGTGAAACATGTGAATTTGATGCGTCCTCAAATGGTCACTATGTTCAAGCTCATTACAAGCCTGAATATCGTTGGTAGAATCAGCACAAAACAAATGTTGTTTTTCTCCAGAATACAAAGTGTTCCAGTCTAGAACCCTGTGCAGGATTCTTATGCCAAATAAGTGCACATGCTACATATATAACTGTGAGTCCTCTTCACTTGGTTCACTATTTTGCAAGGAACGACATGCATGAACATGTTTCATGGAACCGTCGTAAACCAAGTGTGATTTCGTCCTGAACAGAAAGAGTTACTAATATAGAAACTTCTCTATGAAACTTATCCTAAAGAAGTGCATTCGCCACATTTAACTCAGAGTCCTCCTCACTTGGTTCACTATTTTGTAAAATCATGGCCTGTGTGAACATGTGCCATTCAAATGACACAAAACAGGTATGATTTTCGCCTGAACGCAAACTGTTACAGTATAGGAACTTCTCTAGGATCCTTATCACTAAGAAGTGAAATTCCCACATTTACTCTGAATCCTCCGCAGTTGTTTCACTCTTCAGGATAATCAAGGCCTGCGGGAAACATGTTATATGCGATGTGGCAAAACAAGTATGGTCTTCTCCTGAACACAAGTGTAACACTAGTGGAGGTGCACTTCTTAGGGATAAGTGTCCTACAGAAGATTCTATAGGTTACACTGCGGACACTTATCCCTAAGAAGTGCACCTCCACATTTGACTCTCAGTCCTCCTCACTTGGTTCACTCTTTTGGAAAACCAAGGCCTGGTGAACATATTCCATGAAAACGTCACAAAACCAGTGTGAATTTCTCCTGAACATAAAAAGTTACAACGTAGGAACATCTACAGGATTCTTATCACTGAGAAGAGAAAGTGAAACATGTGAATTTGATGCGTCCTCAAATGGTCACTATTTTCAAGCTCATTACAAGCCTGAATATCGTTGGTAGAATCAGCACAAAACAAATGTTGTTTCTCCAGAATACAAAGTGTTCCAGTCTAGAACCCTGTGCAGGATTCTTATGCCAAATAAGTGCACATGCTACATATATAACTGTGAGTCCTCTTCACTTGGTTCACTATTTTGGGAGGGAAACATCGTTGGTAGAATCAGCACAAAACAATGTTGTTTTCTCCAGAATACAAAGTTTTACACGTCTAGAACCTGTGTAGGATACTTATCCGAAATAAGTGCACATGCTACATATATAACTGTGAGTCCTCTTCACTTACTTCACTATTTGGGAAGGGAACGACATGCATGAACATGTTTCATGGAACCGTCGTAAACCAAGTGTGATTTCCTCCTGAACACAAAGAGTTACAATACAGAAACTTCTAGTACGATACTTATCCTAAAGAAGTGCATTGCCACATTTAACTCAAGAGTCCTCCTCACTTGGTTCACTATTTTGTAAAATCATGGCCTGTGTGAACATATGCCATTCAAATGACACAAAACAGTATGATTTTCGCCTGAACGCAACTGTTACAGTAGAAACTTCTCTAGGATCCTTATCACTAAGAAGTGAAATTCCAACATTTACTCTGAATCCTCCGCAGTTGTTCACTCTTCAGGATAATCAAGGCCTGCGGGAACATGTTATATGCGAATGTGGCAAAACAAGTATGGTCTTCTCATGAACACAAAGTGTAACACTATAGAATCTTCTGTAGGACACTTATCCCTAAGAAGTGCACCTCCAACATTTGACTCTCAGTCCTCTCACTTGGTTCACTCTTTTGGAAAATCAAGGCCTGCGTGAACATAGTCCTGAAAACGTCACAAAACCAGTGGAATTTCTCCTGAACATAAAAAGTTACAACGTAGGAACATCTACAGGATTCTTATCACTGAGAAGAGAAAGTGAAACATGTGAATTTGACTGCGTCCTCCATGGTCACTATTTTCAAGCTCATTACAAGCCTGAATATCGTTGGTAGAATCAGCACAAAACAAATGTTGTTTCTCCAGAATACAAAGTGTTCCAGTCTAGAACCCTGTGCAGGATTCTTATGCCAAATAAGTGCACATGCTACATATATAACTGTGAGTCCTCTTCACTTGGTTCACTATTATGGAAGGGAACATCGTTGGTAGAATCAGCACAAAACATATGTTCTTTTCTCCAGAATACAAAGTTTTACAGTCTAGAACCCTGTGAAGGATACTTATGCCAAATAAGTGAACATGCTACATATATAACTGTGAGTCCTCTTCACTTGGTTCACTATTTTGGAAGGAACGAGATGCATGAACATGTTTCATGGAACCGTCGTAAACCAAGTGTGATTTCCTCCTGAACACAAAGAGTTACAATACAGAAAGTTCTGTACGATACTTATCCTAAAGAAGTGCATTTGCCAAATTTAACTCAGAGTCCTCCTCACTTGGTTCAGTATTTTGTAAAATCATGGCCTGTGTGAACATGTGCCATTCAAATGAAACAAAACAAGTATGATTTTCGCCTGAACGCAACTGTTACAGTATAGGAACTTCTCTAGGATCCTTATCACTAAGAAGTGAAATTCCCACATTTACTCTGAATCCTCCGCAGTTGTTTCACTCTTCAGGATAATCAAGGCCTGCGGGAACATGTTATATGCGAATGTGGCAAAAACAAGTCTGGTCTTCTCCTGAACACAAAGTTGTAACACTATAGAATCTTCTGTAGGACACTTATCCCTAAGAAGTGCACCTCCAACATTGACTCTCAGTCGTCCTCACTTGTTCACTCTTTTGGAAAACTAAGGCCCTGCGTGAACATATTCCATGAAAAAGGTCACAAAACCAGTGTGAATTTCTCCTGAACATAAAAAAGTTACAACGTAGGAACATCTACAGGATTCTTATCACTGAGAAGAGAAAGTAAAACATGTGAATTTCATGCGTCCTCACATGGTCACTATTTTCAAGCTCATTACAAGCCTGAATATCGTTGGTAGAATCAGCACAAAACAAATGTTTTTTTCTCCAGAATACAAAGTGTTCCAGTCTTAGAACCCTGTGCAGGATTCTTATGCCAAATAAGTGCACATGCTACATATATAACTGTGAGTCCTCTTCACTTGGTTCACTATTATGGGAGGGAACATCGTTGGTAGAATCAGCACAAAACAAATGTTGTTTTCTCCAGAATACAAAGTTTTACAGTCTAGAACCCTGTGCAGGATGCTTATGCCAAATAAGTGCACATGCTACATATATAACTGTGAGTCCTCTTCACTTGGTTCACTATTTTGGAAGGAACGACATGCATGAACATGTTTCATGGAACCGTCGTAAACCAAGTGTGATTTCCTCCTGAACACAAAGAGTTACAATACAGAAACTTCTCTACGATACTTATCCTAAAGAAGTGCATTTGCCACATTTAACTCAGAGTCCTCCTCACTTGGTTCACTATTTTGTAAAATCATGGCCTTGTGTGAACATGTGCCCATTCAAATGACACAAAACAGTATGATTTTCGCCTGAACGCAACTGTTACTAGTATAGGAACTTCTCTAGGATCCTTATCACTAAGAAGTGAAATTCCAACATTTACTCTGAATCCTCCGCAGTTGTTTCACTCTTCAGGATAATCAAGGCCTGCGGGAACATGTTATATGCGAATGTGGCAAAACAGTATGGTCTTCTCCTGAACACAAAGTGTAACACTATAGAATCTTCTGTAGGACACTTATCCCTAAGAAGTGCACCCTCCAACATTTGACTCTCAGTCCTCCTCACTTGGTTCACTCTTTTGGAAAACCAAGGCCTGGTGAACATATTCCATGAAAACGTCACAAAACCAGTGTGAATTTCTCCTGAACATAAAAAGTTACAACGTAGGAACATCTACAGGATTCTTATCACTGAGAAGAGAAAGTCAAACATGTGAATTTGATGCGTCCTCACATGGTCACTATTTTCAAGCTCATTACAAGCCTGAATATCGTTGGTAGAATCAGCACAAAACAAATGTTTTTTTCTCCAGAATACAAAGTGTTCCAGTCTAGAACCCTGTGCAGGATTCTTATGCCAAATAAGTGCACATGCTACATATATAACTGTGAGTCCTCTTCACTTGGTTCACTATTTTGGAAGGGAACATCGTTGGTAGAATCAGCACAAAAACAATGTTCTTTTCTCCAGAATACAAAGTTTTACAGTCTAGAACCCTGTGCTAGGATGCTTATGCCAAATAAGTGCACATGCTACATATATAACTGTGAGTCCTCTTCACTTGAGTTCACTATTTTGGAAGGAACGACATGCATGAACATGTTTCATGGAACCGTCGTAAACCAAGTGTGATTTCCTCCTGAACACAAAGAGTTACAATACAGAAACTTCTGTACGATACTTATCCTAAAGAAGTGCATTTGCCACATTTAACTCAGAGTCCTCCTCACTTGGTTCACTATTTTGTAAAAATCATGGCCTGTGTGAACATGTGCCATTCAACTGACACAAAAACAGGTATGATTTTCGCCCTGAACGCAACTGTTACAGTATAGGAACTTCTCTAGGATCCTTATCACTAAGAAGTGAAATTCCCACATTTACTCTGAATCCTCCGCAGTTGTTTCACTCTTCAGGATAATCAAGGCCTGCGGGAACATGTTATATGCGAATGTGGCAAAACAAGTATGGTCTTCTCCTGAACACAAAGTGTAACACTAGTTGGAGGTGCACTTCTTAGGGATAAGTGTCCTACAGAAGATTCTATAGTGTTACACTGCAGGACACTTATCCCTAAGAAGTGCACCTCCAACATTTGACTCTCAGTCCTCCTCACTTGGTTCACTCTTTTGGAAAACCAAGGCCTGGTGAACATATTCCATGAAAACGTCACAAAACCAGTGTGAATTTCTCCTGAACATAAAAAGTTACAACGTAGGAACATCTACAGGATTCTTATCACTGAGAAGAGAAAGTCAAACATGTGAATTTGATGCGTCCTCACATGGTCACTATTTTCAAGCTCATTACAAGCCTGAATATCGTTGGTAGAATCAGCACAAAACAAATGTTGTTTTCTCCAGAATACAAAGTGTTCCAGTCTAGAACCCTGTGCAGGATTCTTATGCCAAATAAGTGCACATGCTACATATATAACTGTGAGTCCTCTTCACTTGGTTCACTATTTTGCAAGGAACGACATGCTATGAACATGTTTCATGGAACCGTCGTAAACCAAGTGTGATTTCGTCCTGAACAGAAAGAGTTACAATATAGAAACTTCTCTATGAAACTTATCCTAAAGAAGTGCATTCGCCACATTTAACTCAGAGTCCTCCTCACTTGGTTCACTATTTTGTAAAATCATGGCCTGTGTGAACATGTGCCATTCAAATGACACAAAACAGGTATGATTTTCGCCTGAACGCAACTGTTACAGTATAGGAACTTCTCTAGGATCCTTATCACTAAGAAGTGAAATTCCCACATTTACTCTGAATCCTCCGCAGTTGTTTCACTCTTCAGGATAATCAAGGCCTGCGGAAACATGTTATATGCGAATGTGGCCAAACAAGTATGGTCTTCTCCTGAACACAAAGTGTAACACTAGTTGGAGGTGCACTTCTTAGGGATAAGTGTCCTACAGAAGATTCTATAGTGTTACACTGCAGGACACTTATCCCTAAGAAGTGCACCTCCAACATTTGACTCTCAGTCCTCCTCACTTGGTTCACTCTTTTGGAAAACCAAGGCCTGGTGAACATATTCCATGAAAACGTCACAAAACCAGTGTGAATTTCTCCTGAACATAAAAGTTACAACGTAGGAACATCTACAGGATTCTTATCACTGAGAAGAGAAAGTGCAACATGTGAATTTGATGCGTCCTCAAATGGTCACTATTTTCAAGCTCATTACAAGCCTGAATATCGTTGGTAGAATCAGCACAAAACAAATGTGTTTTCTCCAGAATACAAAGTGTTCCAGTCTAGAACCCTGTGCAGGATTCTTATGCCAAATAAGTGCACTTGCTACATATATAACTGTGAGTCCTCTTCACTTGGTTCACTATTTTGGGAGGGAACATCGTTGGTAGAATCAGCACAAAACATATGTTCTTTTCTCCAGAATACAAAGTTTTACCGTCTAGAACCCTGTGCAGGATACTTGTTCCAAATAAGTGCACATGCTACATATATAACTGTGAGTCCTCTTCACTTGGTTCACTATTTGCAAGGAACGACATGCATGAACATGTTTCATGGAACCGTCGTAAACCAAGTGTGATTTCGTCCTGAACAGAAAGAGTTACAATACAGAAACTTCTGTACGATACTTATCCTAAAGAAGTGCATTTGCCACATTTAACTCAGAGTCTATTTTGTAAAATCATGGCCTGTGTGAACATGTGCCATTCAAATGACACAAAACAGGTATGATTTTCGCCTGAACGCAACTGTTACAGTATAGGAACTTCTCTAGGATCCTTATCACTAAGAAGTGAAATTCCCACATTTACTCTGAATCCTCCGCAGTTGTTTCACTCTTCAGGATAATCAAGGCCTGCGGGAACATGTTATATGCGAATGTGGCAAAACAAGTATGGTCTTCTCCTGAACACAAAGTGTAACACTATAGAATCTTCTGTAGGAATACTTATCCCTAAGAAGTGCACCTCCAACATTTGACTCTCAGTCCTTCTCACTTGGTCACTCTTTTGGAAAATCAAGGCCTGCGTGAACATAGTCCCTGAAAACGTCACAAAACCAGTGTGAATTTCTCCTGAACATAAAAAGTTACAACGTAGGAACATCTACAGGATTCTTATCACTGAGAAGAGAAAGTGAAACATGTGAATTTGATGCGTCCTCACATGGTCACTATTTTCAAGCTCATTACAAGCCTGAATATCGTTGGTAGAATCAGCACAAAACAAATGTTGTTTTCTCCAGAATACAAAGTGTTCCAGTCTAGAACCCTGTGCAGGATTCTTATGCCAAATAAGTGCACATGCTACATATATAACTGTGAGTCCTCTTCACTTGGTTCACTATTATGGGAGGGAACATCGTTGGTAGAATCAGCACAAAACAAATGTTGTTTTCTCCAGAATACAAAGTTTTACAGTCTAGAACCCCTGTGTAGGATACTTATCCGAAATAAGTGCACATGCTACATATATAACTGTGAGTCCTCTTCACTTGGTTCACTATTTTGGAAGGAATGACATGCATGAACATGTTTCATGGAACCGTCGTAAACCAAGTGTGATTTCCTCCTGAACACAAAGAGTTACAATATCAGAAACTTCTGTACGATACTTATCCTAAAGAAGTGCATTTGCCACATTTAACTCAGAGTCCTCCTCACTTGGTTCACTATTTTGTAAAATCATGGCCTGTGTGAACATGTGCCATTCAAATGACACAAAAAAGTATGATTTTCGCCTGAACGCAAATGTTACAGTATAGGAACTTCTCTAGGATCCTTATCACTAAGAAGTGAAATTCCAACATTTACTCTGAATCCTCCGCAGTTGTTTCACTCTTCAGGATAATCAAGGCCCTGCGGGAACATGTTATATGCGAATGTGGCAAAACAAGTATGGTCTTCTCCTGAACACAAAGTGTAACACTATAGAATCTTCTGTAGGACACTTATCCCTAAGAAGTGCACCTCCAACATTTGACTCTCAGTCCTCTCACTTGGTTCACTCTTTTGGAAACCAAGGCCTGCGTGAACATATTCCATGAAAACGTCACAAAACCAGTGTGAATTTCTCCTGAACATAAAAAGTTACAACGTAGGAACATCTACAGGATTCTTATCACTGAGAAGAGAAAGTCAAACATGTGAATTTGATGCGTCCTCACATGGTCACTATTTTCAAGCTCATTACAAGCCTGAATATCGTTGGTAGAATCAGCACAAAACAAATGTTTTTTTCTCCAGAATACAAAGTGTTCCAGTCTAGAACCCTGTGCAGGATTCTTATGCCAAATAAGTGCACATGCTACATATATAACTGTGAGTCCTCTTCACTTGGTTCACTATTTTGGAAGGGAACATCGTTGGTAGAATCAGCACAAAACATATGTTCTTTTCTCCAGAATACAAAGTTTTACAGTCTAGAACCCTGTGCAGGATGCTTATGCCAAATAAGTGCACATGCTACATATATAACTGAGAGTCCTCTTCACTTGGTTCACTATTTTGGAAGGAACGACATGCATGAACATGTTTCATGGAACTGTCGTAAACCAAGTGTGATTTCCTCCTGAACACAAAGAGTTACAATACAGAAACTTCTGTACGATACTTATCCTAAAGAAGTGCATTTGCCACATTTAACTCAGAGTCCTCCTCACTTGGTTCACTATTTTGTAAAATCATGGCCTGTGTGAACATGTGCCATTCAACTGACACAAAACAGGTATGATTTTCGCCTGAACGCAACTGTTACAGTATAGGAACTTCTCTAGGATCCTTATCACTAAGAAGTGAAATTCCCACATTTACTCTGAATCCTCCGCAGTTGTTTCACTCTTCAGGATAATCAAGGCCTGCGGGAACATGTTATATGCGAATGTGGCAAAACAAGTATGGTCTTCTCCTGAACACAAAGTGTAACACTAGTTGGAGGTGCACTTCTTAGGGATAAGTGTCCTACAGAAGATTCTATAGTGTTACACTGCAGGACACTTATCCCTAAGAAGTGCACCTCCAACATTTGACTCTCAGTCCTCCTCACTTGGTTCACTCTTTTGGAAAACCAAGGCCTGGTGAACATATTCCATGAAAACGTCACAAAACCAGTGTGAATTTCTCCTGAACATAAAAAGTTACAACGTAGGAACATCTACAGGATTCTTATCACTGAGAAGAGAAAGTGAAACATGTGAATTTGATGCGTCCTCAAATGGTCACTATTTTCAAGCTCATTACAAGCCTGAATATCGTTGGTAGAATCAGCACAAAACAAATGTTTTTTTCTCCAGAATACAAAGTGTTCCAGTCTAGAACCCTGTGCAGGATTCTTATGCCAAATAAGTGCACATGCTACATATATAACTGTGAGTCCTCTTCACTTGGTTCACTATTTTGGAAGGGAACATCGTTGGTAGAATCAGCACAAAACATATGTTCTTTTCTCCAGAATACAAAGTTTTACAGTCTAGAACCCTGTGCAGGATGCTTATGCCAAATAAGTGCACATGCTACATATATAACTGAGAGTCCTCTTCACTTGGTTCACTATTTTGGAAGGAACGACATGCATGAACATGTTTCATGGAACCGTCGTAAACCAAGTGTGATTTCCTCCTGAACACAAAGAGTTACAATACAGAAACTTCTGTACGATACTTATCCTAAAGAAGTGCATTTGCCACATTTAACTCAGAGTCCTCCTCACTTGGTTCACTATTTTGTAAAATCATGGCCTGTGTGAACATGTGCCATTCAACTGACACAAAACAGGTATGATTTTCGCCTGAACGCAACTGTTACAGTATAGGAACTTCTCTAGGATCCTTATCACTAAGAAGTGAAATTCCCACATTTACTCTGAATCCTCCGCAGTTGTTTCACTCTTCAGGATAATCAAGGCCTGCGGGAACATGTTATATGCGAATGTGGCAAAACAAGTATGGTCTTCTCCTGAACACAAAGTGTAACACTAGTTGGAGGTGCACTTCTTAGGGATAAGTGTCCTACAGAAGATTCTATAGTGTTACACTGCAGGACACTTATCCCTAAGAAGTGCACCTCCAACATTTGACTCTCAGTCCTCCTCACTTGGTTCACTCTTTTGGAAAACCAAGGCCTGGTGAACATATTCCATGAAAACGTCACAAAACCAGTGTGAATTTCTCCTGAACATAAAAAGTTACAACGTAGGAACATCTACAGGATTCTTATCACTGAGAAGAGAAAGTGAAACATGTGAATTTGATGCGTCCTCAAATGGTCACTATTTTCAAGCTCATTACAAGCCTGAATATCGTTGGTAGAATCAGCACAAAACAAATGTTGTTTTCTCCAGAATACAAAGTGTTCCAGTCTAGAACCCTGTGCAGGATTCTTATGCCAAATAAGTGCACATGCTACATATATAACTGTGAGTCCTCTTCACTTGGTTCACTATTTTGCAAGGAACGACATGCATGAACATGTTTCATGGAACCGTCGTAAACCAAGTGTGATTTCGTCCTGAACAGAAAGAGTTACAATATAGAAACTTCTCTATGAAACTTATCCTAAAGAAGTGCATTCGCCACATTTAACTCAGAGTCCTCCTCACTTGGTTCACTATTTGTAAAATCATGGCCTGTGTGAACATGTGCCATTCAAATGACACAAAACAGGTATGATTTTCGCCTGAACGCAACTGTTACAGTATAGGAACTTCTCTAGGATCCTTATCACTAAGAAGTGAAATTCCCACATTTACTCTGAATCCTCCGCAGTTGTTTCACTCTTCAGGATAATCAAGGCCTGCGGGAACATGTTATATGCGAATGTGGCAAAACAAGTATGGTCTTCTCCTGAACACAAAGTGTAACACTAGTTGGAGGTGCACTTCTTAGGGATAAGTGTCCTACAGAAGATTCTATAGTGTTACACTGCAGGACACTTATCCCTAAGAAGTGCACCTCCAACATTTGACTCTCAGTCCTCCTCACTTGGTTCACTCTTTTGGAAAACCAAGGCCTGGTGAACATATTCCATGAAAACGTCACAAAACCAGTGTGAATTTCTCCTGAACATAAAAAGTTACAACGTAGGAACATCTACAGGATTCTTATCACTGAGAAGAGAAAGTGAAACATGTGAATTTGATGCGTCCTCAAATGGTCACTATTTTCAAGCTCATTACAAGCCTGAATATCGTTGGTAGAATCAGCACAAAACAAATGTTGTTTTCTCCAGAATACAAAGTGTTCCAGTCTAGAACCCTGTGCAGGATTCTTATGCCAAATAAGTGCACATGCTACATATATAACTGTGAGTCCTCTTCACTTGGTTCACTATTTTGGGAGGGAACATCGTTGGTAGAATCAGCACAAAACATATGTTGCTTTTCTCCAGAATACAAAGTTTTACAGTCTAGAACCCTGTGCAGGATACTTATCCGAAATAAGTGCACATGCTACATATATAACTGAGAGTCCTCTTCACTTGGTTCACTATTTGGAAGGAACGACATGCATGAACATGTTTCATGGAACCGTCGTAAACCAAGTGTGATTTCCTCCTGAACACAAAGAGTTACAATACAGAAACTTCTGTACGATACTTATCCTAAAGAAGTGCATTTGCCACATTTAACTCAGAGTCCTCCTCACTTGGTTCACTATTTGTAAAATCATGGCCTGTGTGAACATGTGCCATTCAAATGACACAAAACAGGTATGATTTTCGCCTGAACGCAAATGTTACAGTATAGGAACTTCTCTAGGATCCTTATTACTAAGAAGTGAAATTCCCACATTTACTCTGAATCCTCCGCATGTTGTTTCACTCTTCAGGATAATCAAGGCCTGCGGGAACATGTTATATGCGAATGTGGCAAAACAAGTATGGTCTTCTCCTGAACACAAAGTGTAACACTATAGAATCTTCTGTAGGACACTTATCCCTAAGAAGTGCACCTCCAACATTTGACTCTCAGTCCTCTCACTTGGTACACTCTTTTGGAAAACCAAGGCCTGCGTCAACATATTCCATGAAAACGTCACAAAACCAGTGTGAATTTCTCCTGAACATAAAAAGTTACAACGTAGGAACATCTACAGGATTCTTATCACTGAGAAGAGAAAGTGAAACATGTGAATTTGATGCGTCCTCACATGATCACTATTTTCAAGCTCATTACAAGCCTGAGTATCGTTGGTAGAATCAGCACAAAACAAATGTTGTTTTCTCCAGAATACAAAGTGTTCCAGTCTAGAACCCTGTGCAGGATTCTTATGCCAAATAAGTGCACATGCTACATATATAACTGTGAGTCCTCTTCACTTGGTTCACTATTATGGGAGGGAACATCGTTGGTAGAATCAGCACAAAACAAATGTTGTTTTCTCCAGAATACAAAGTTTTACAGTCTAGAACCCTGTGTAGGATACTTATCCGAAATAAGTGCACATGCTACATATATAACTGTGAGTCCTCTTCACTTACTTCACTATTTGGGAAGGGAACGAGAATGCATGAACATGTTTCATGGAACCGTCGTAAACCAAGTGTGATTTCCTCCTGAACACAAAGAGTTACAATACAGAAACTTCTGTACGATACTTATCCTAAAGAAGTGCATTTGCCACATTTAACTCAGAGTCCTCCTCACTTGGTTCACTATTTTGTAAAATCATGGCCTGTGTGAACATGTGCCATTCAACTGACACAAAACAGGTATGATTTTCGCCTGAACGCAACTGTTACAGTATAGGAACTTCTCTAGGATCCTTATCACTAAGAAGTGAAATTCCCACATTTACTCTGAATCCTCCGCAGTTGTTTCACTCTTCAGGATAATCAAGGCCTGCGGGAACATGTTATATGCGAATGTGGCAAACAAGTATGGTCTTCTCCTGAACACAAAGTGTAACACTAGTTGGAGGTGCACTTCTTAGGGATAAGTGTCCTACAGAAGATTCTATAGTGTTACACTGCAGGACACTTATCCCTAAGAAGTGCACCTCCAACATTTGACTCTCAGTCCTCCTCACTTGGTTCACTCTTTTGGAAAACCAAGGCCTGGTGAACATATTCCATGAAAACGTCACAAAACCAGTGTGAATTTCTCCTGAACATAAAAAGTTACAACGTAGGAACATCTACAGGATTCTTATCACTGAGAAGAGAAAGTAAAACATGTGAATTTGATGCGTCCTCACATGGTCACTATTTTCAAGCTCATTACAAGCCTGAATATCGTTGGTAGAATCAGCACAAAACAAATGTTGTTTTCTCCAGAATACAAAGTGTTCCAGTCTAGAACCCTGTGCAGGATTCTTATGCCAAATAAGTGCACATGCTACATATATAACTGTGAGTCCTCTTCACTTGGTTCACTATTTTGCAAGGAACGACATGCATGAACATGTTTCATGGAACCGTCGTAAACCAAGTGTGATTTCGTCCTGAACAGAAAGAGTTACAATATAGAAACTTCTCTATGAAACTTATCCTAAAGAAGTGCATTCGCCACATTTAACTCAGAGTCCTCCTCACTTGGTTCACTATTTTGTAAAATCATGGCCTCTGTGAACATGTGCCATTCAAATGACACAAAACAGGTATGATTTTCGCCTGAACGCAACTGTTACAGTATAGGAACTTCTCTAGGATCCTTATCACTAAGAAGTGAAATTCCCACATTTACTCTGAATCCTCCGCAGTTGTTTCACTCTTCAGGATAATCAAGGCCTGCGGGAACATGTTATATGCGAATGTGGCAAAACAAGTATGGTCTTCTCCTGAACACAAAGTGTAACACTAGTTGGAGGTGCACTTCTTAGGGATAAGTGTCCTACAGAAGATTCTATAGCGTTACACTGCAGGACACTTATCCCTAAGAAGTGCACCTCCAACATTTGACTCTCAGTCCTCCTCACTTGGTTCACTCTTTTGGAAACCAAGGCCTGGTGAACATATTCCATGAAAACGTCACAAAACCAGTGTGAATTTCTCCTGAACATAAAAAGTTACAACGTAGGAACATCTACAGGATTCTTATCACTGAGAAGAGAAAGTGAAACATGTGAATTTGATGCGTCCTCAAATGGTCACTATTTTCAAGCTCATTACAAGCCTGAATATCGTTGGTAGAATCAGCACAAAACAAATGTTGTTTTCTCCAGAATACAAAGTGTTCCAGTCTAGAACCCTGTGCAGGATTCTTATGCCAAATAAGTGCACATGCTACATATATAACTGTGAGTCCTCTTCACTTGGTTCACTATTTTGGGAGGGAACATCGTTGGTAGAATCAGCACAAAACAAATGTTGTTTTCTCCAGAATACAAAGATTTACAGTCTAGAACCCTGTGTAGGATACTTATCCGAAATAAGTGCACATGCTACATATATAACTGTGAGTCCTCTTCACTTACTTCACTATTTGGGAAGGGAACGAGATGCATGAACATGTTTCATGGAACCGTCGTAAACCAAGTGTGATTTCCTCCTGAACACAAAGAGTTACAATACAGAAACTTCTGTACGATACTTATCCTAAAGAAGTGCATTTGCCACATTTAACTCAGAGTCCTCCTCACTTGGTTCACTATTTTTAAAATCATGGCCTGTGTGAACATGTGCCATTCAAATGACACAAAACAAGTATGATTTTCGCCTGAACGCAACTGTTACAGTATGGGAACTTCTCTAGGATCCTTATTACTTAGAAGTGAAATTCCAACATTTACTCTGAATCCTCCGCATGTTGTTCACTCTTCAGGATAATCAAGGCCTGCGGGAACATGTTATATGCGAATGTGGCAAAACAAGTATGGTCTTCTCCTGAACACAAAGTGTAACACTATAGAATCTTCTGTAGGACACTTATCCCTAAGAAGTGCACCTCCAACATTTGACTCTCAGTCCTCCTCACTTGGTACACTCTTTTGGAAAACCAAGGCCTGCGTGAACATATTCCATGAAAACGTCACAAAACCAGTGTGAATTTCTCCTGAACATAAAAAGTTACAACGTAGGAACATCTACAGGATTCTTATCACTGAGAAGAGAAAGTGAAACATGTGAATTTGATACGTCCTCACATGGTCACTATTTTCAAGCTCATTACAAGCCTGAGTATCGTTGGTAGAATCAGCAGAAAACAAATGTTGTTTTCTCCAGAATACAAAGTGTTCCAGTCTAGAACCCTGTGCAGGATTCTTATGCCAAATAAGTGCACATGCTACATATATAACTGTGAGTCCTCTTCACTTGGTTCACTATTATGGGAGGGAACATCGTTGGTAGAATCAGCACAAAACAAATGTTGTTTTCTCCAGAATACAAACTTTTACACTCTAGAACCCCTGTGTAGGATACTTATCCGAAATAAGTGCACATGCTACATATATAACTGTGAGTCCTCTTCACTTACTTCACTATTTGGGAAGGGAACGAGATGCATGAACATGTTTCATGGAACCGTCGTAAACCAAGTGTGATTTCCTCCTGAACACAAAGAGTTACAATACAGAAACTTCTGTACGATACTTATCCTAAAGAAGTGCATTTGCCACATTTAACTCAGAGTCCTCCTCACTTGGTTCACTATTTTTAAAATCATGGCCTGTGTGAACATGTGCCATTCAAATGACACAAAACAAGTATGATTTTCGCCTGAACGCAAATGTTACAGTATAGGAACTTCTCTAGGATCCATATCACTAAGAAGTGAAATTCCAACATTTACTCTGAATCCTCCGCAGTTGTTTCACTCTTCAGGATAATCAAGGCCTGCGGGAACATGTTATATGCGAATGTGGCAAAACAAGTATGGTCTTCTCCTGAACACAAAGTGTAACACTATAGAATCTTCTGTAGGACACTTATCCCTAAGAGTGCACCTCCAACATTTGACTCTCAGTCCTCCTCACTTGGTTCACTCTTTTGGAAAACCAAGGCCTGCGTGAACATATTCCATGAAAACGTCACAAAACCAGTGTGAATTTCTCCTGAACATAAAAAGTTACAACGTAGGAACATCTACAGGATTCTTATCACTGAGAAGAGAAAGTCAAACATGTGAATTTGATGCGTCCTCACATGGTCACTATTTTCAAGCTCATTACAAGCCTGAATATCGTTGGTAGAATCAGCACAAAACAAATGTTTTTTTCTCCAGAATACAAAGTGTTCCAGTCTAGAACCCTGTGCAGGATTCTTATGCCAAATAAGTGCACATGCTAGATATATAACTGTGAGTCCTCTTCACTTGGTTCACTATTTTGGAAGGGAACATCGTTGGTAGAATCAGCACAAAACATATGTTCTTTTCTCCAGAATACAAAGTTTTACAGTCTAGAACCCTGTGCAGGATGCTTATGCCAAATAAGTGCACATGCTACATATATAACTGAGAGTCCTCTTCACTTGGTTCACTATTTTGGAAGGAACGACATGCATGAACATGTTTCATGGAACCGTCGTAAACCAAGTGTGATTTCCTCCTGAACACAAAGAGTTACAATACAGAAACTTCTGTACGATACTTATCCTAAAGAAGTGCATTTGCCACATTTAACTCAGAGTCCTCCTCACTTGGTTCACTATTTTGTAAAATCATGGCCTGTGTGAACATGTGCCATTCAAATGACACAAAACAGGTATGATTTTCGCCTGAACGCAACTGTTACAGTATAGGAACTTCTCTAGGATCCTTATCACTAAGAAGTGAAATTCCCACATTTACTCTGAATCCTCCGCAGTTGTTTCACTCTTCAGGATAATCAAGGCCTGCGGGAACATGTTATATGCGAATGTGGCAAAACAAGTATGGTCTTCTCCTGAACACAAAGTGTAACACTAGTTGGAGGTGCACTTCTTAGGGATAAGTGTCCTACAGAAGATTCTATAGTGTTACACTGCAGGACACTTATCCCTAAGAAGTGCACCTCCAACATTTGACTCTCAGTCCTCCTCACTTGGTTCACTCTTTTGGAAAACCAAGGCCTGGTGAACATATTCCATGAAAACGTCACAAAACCAGTGTGAATTTCTCCTGAACATAAAAAGTTACAACGTAGGAACATCTACAGGATTCTTATCACTGAGAAGAGAAAGTGAAACATGTGAATTTGATGCGTCCTCAAATGGTCACTATTTTCAAGCTCATTACAAGCCTGAATATCGTTGGTAGAATCAGCACAAAACAAATGTTGTTTTCTCCAGAATACAAAGTGTTCCAGTCTAGAACCCTGTGCAGGATTCTTATGCCAAATAAGTGCACATGCTACATATATAACTGTGAGTCCTCTTCACTTGGTTCACTATTTTGGGAGGGAACATCGTTGGTAGAATCAGCACAAAACAAATGTTGTTTTCTCCAGAATACAAAGTTTTACAGTCTAGAACCCCTGTGTAGGATACTTATCCGAAATAAGTGCACATGCTACATATATAACTGTGAGTCCTCTTCACTTACTTCACTATTTGGGAAGGGAACGAGATGCATGAACATGTTTCATGGAACCGTCGTAAACCAAGTGTGATTTCCTCCTGAACACAAAGAGTTACAATACAGAAACTTCTGTACGATACTTATCCTAAAGAAGTGCATTTGCCACATTTAACTCAGAGTCCTCCTCACTTGGTTCACTATTTTTAAAATCATGGCCTGTGTGAACATGTGCCATTCAAATGACACAAAACAAGTATGATTTTCGCCTGAACGCAAATGTTACAGTATGGGAACTTCTCTAGGATCCTTATTACTTAGAAGTGAAATTCCAACATTTACTCTGAATCCTCTGCATGTTGTTCACTCTTCAGGATAATCAAGGCCTGCGGGAACATGTTATATGCGAATGTGGCAAAACAAGTATGGTCTTCTCCTGAACACAAAGTGTAACACTATAGAATCTTCTGTAGGACACTTATCCCTAAGAAGTGCACCTCCAACATTTGACTCTCAGTCCTCCTCACTTGGTACACTCTTTTGGAAAACCAAGGCCTGCGTGAACATATTCCATGAAAACGTCACAAAACCAGTGTGAATTTCTCCTGAACATAAAAAGTTACAACGTAGGAACATCTACAGGATTCTTATCACTGAGAAGAGAAAGTGAAACATGTGAATTTGATGCGTCCTCACATGGTCACTATTTTCAAGCTCATTACAAGCCTGAGTATCGTTGGTAGAATCAGCAGAAAACAAATGTTGTTTTCTCCAGAATACAAAGTGTTCCAGTCTAGAACCCTGTGCAGGATTCTTATGCCAAATAAGTGCACATGCTACATATATAACTGTGAGTCCTCTTCACTTGGTTCACTATTATGGGAGGGAACATCGTTGGTAGAATCAGCACAAAACAAATGTTGTTTTCTCCAGAATACAAACTTTTACACTCTAGAACCCCTGTGTAGGATACTTATCCGAAATAAGTGCACATGCTACATATATAACTGTGAGTCCTCTTCACTTACTTCACTATTTGGGAAGGGAACGAGATGCATGAACATGTTTCATGGAACCGTCGTAAACCAAGTGTGATTTCCTCCTGAACACAAAGAGTTACAATACAGAAACTTCTGTACGATACTTATCCTAAGAAGTGCATTTGCCACATTTAACTCAGAGTCCTCCTCACTTGGTTCACTATTTTTAAAATCATGGCCTGTGTGAACATGTGCCATTCAAATGACACAAAACAAGTATGATTTTCGCCTGAACGCAAATGTTACAGTATAGGAACTTCTCTAGGATCCATATCACTAAGAAGTGAAATTCCAACATTTACTCTGAATCCTCCGCAGTTGTTTCACTCTTCAGGATAATCAAGGCCTGCGGGAACATGTTATATGCGAATGTGGCAAAACAAGTATGGTCTTCTCCTGAACACAAAGTGTAACACTATAGAATCTTCTGTAGGACACTTATCCCTAAGAAGTGCACCTCCAACATTTGACTCTCAGTCCTCCTCACTTGGTTCACTCTTTTGGAAAACCAAGGCCTGGTGAACATATTCCATGAAAACGTCACAAAACCAGTGTGAATTTCTCCTGAACATAAAAAGTTACAACGTAGGAACATCTACAGGATTCTTATCACTGAGAAGAGAAAGTGAAACATGTGAATTTGATGCGTCCTCAAATGGTCACTATTTTCAAGCTCATTACAAGCCTGAATATCGTTGGTAGAATCAGCACAAAACAAATGTTTTTTCTCCAGAATACAAAGTGTTCCAGTCTAGAACCCTGTGCAGGATTCTTATGCCAAATAAGTGCACATGCTACATATATAACTGTGAGTCCTCTTCACTTGGTTCACTATTTTGGAAGGGAACATCGTTGGTAGAATCAGCACAAAACATATGTTCTTTTCTCCAGAATACAAAGTTTTACAGTCTAGAACCCTGTGCAGGATGCTTATGCCAAATAAGTGCACATGCTACATATATAACTGAGAGTCCTCTTCACTTGGTTCACTATTTTGGAAGGAACGACATGCATGAACATGTTTCATGGAACCGTCGTAAACCAAGTGTGATTTCCTCCTGAACACAAAGAGTTACAATACAGAAACTTCTGTACGATACTTATCCTAAAGAAGTGCATTTGCCACATTTAACTCAGAGTCCTCCTCACTTGGTTCACTATTTTGTAAAATCATGGCCTGTGTGAACATGTGCCATTCAACTGACACAAAACAGGTATGATTTTCGCCTGAACGCAACTGTTACAGTATAGGAACTTCTCTAGGATCCTTATCACTAAGAAGTGAAATTCCCACATTTACTCTGAATCCTCCGCAGTTGTTTCACTCTTCAGGATAATCAAGGCCTGCGGGAACATGTTATATGCGAATGTGGCAAAACAAGTATGGTCTTCTCCTGAACACAAAGTGTAACACTAGTTGGAGGTGCACTTCTTAGGGATAAGTGTCCTACAGAAGATTCTATAGTGTTACACTGCAGGACACTTATCCCTAAGAAGTGCACCTCCAACATTTGACTCTCAGTCCTCCTCACTTGGTTCACTCTTTTGGAAAACCAAGGCCTGGTGAACATATTCCATGAAAACGTCACAAAACCAGTGTGAATTTCTCCTGAACATAAAAAGTTACAACGTAGGAACATCTACAGGATTCTTATCACTGAGAAGAGAAAGTGAAACATGTGAATTTGATGCGTCCTCAAATGGTCACTATTTTCAAGCTCATTACAAGCCTGAATATCGTTGGTAGAATCAGCACAAAACAAATGTTGTTTTCTCCAGAATACAAAGTGTTCCAGTCTAGAACCCTGTGCAGGATTCTTATGCCAAATAAGTGCACATGCTACATATATAACTGTGAGTCCTCTTCACTTGGTTCACTATTTTGCAAGGAACGACATGCATGAACATGTTTCATGGAACCGTCGTAAACCAAGTGTGATTTCGTCCTGAACAGAAAGAGTTACAATATAGAAACTTCTCTATGAAACTTATCCTAAAGAAGTGCATTCGCCACATTTAACTCAGAGTCCTCCTCACTTGGTTCACTATTTTGTAAAATCATGGCCTGTGTGAACATGTGCCATTCAAATGACACAAAACAGGTATGATTTTCGCCTGAACGCAACTGTTACAGTATAGGAACTTCTCTAGGATCCTTATCACTAAGAAGTGAAATTCCCACATTTACTCTGAATCCTCCGCAGTTGTTTCACTCTTCAGGATAATCAAGGCCTGCGGGAACATGTTATATGCGAATGTGGCAAAACAAGTATGGTCTTCTCCTGAACACAAAGTGTAACACTAGTTGGAGGTGCACTTCTTAGGGATAAGTGTCCTACAGAAGATTCTATAGTGTTACACTGCAGGACACTTATCCCTAAGAAGTGCACCTCCAACATTTGACTCTCAGTCCTCCTCACTTGGTTCACTCTTTTGGAAAACCAAGGCCTGGTGAACATATTCCATGAAAACGTCACAAAACCAGTGTGAATTTCTCCTGAACATAAAAAGTTACAACGTAGGAACATCTACAGGATTCTTATCACTGAGAAGAGAAAGTGAAACATGTGAATTTGATGCGTCCTCAAATGGTCACTATTTTCAAGCTCATTACAAGCCTGAATATCGTTGGTAGAATCAGCACAAAACAAATGTTGTTTTCTCCAGAATACAAAGTGTTCCAGTCTAGAACCCTGTGCAGGATTCTTATGCCAAATAAGTGCACATGCTACATATATAACTGTGAGTCCTCTTCACTTGGTTCACTATTTTGGGAGGGAACATCGTTGGTAGAATCAGCACAAAACAAATGTTGTTTTCTCCAGAATACAAAGTTTTACAGTCTAGAACCCCTGTGTAGGATACTTATCCGAAATAAGTGCACATGCTACATATATAACTGTGAGTCCTCTTCACTTACTTCACTATTTGGGAAGGGAACGAGATGCATGAACATGTTCATGGAACCGTCGTAAACCAAGTGTGATTTCCTCCTGAACACAAAGAGTTACAATACAGAAACTTCTGTACGATACTTATCCTAAAGAAGTGCATTTGCCACATTTAACTCAGAGTCCTCCTCACTTGGTTCACTATTTTTAAAATCATGGCCTGTGTGAACATGTGCCATTCAAATGACACAAAACAAGTATGATTTTCGCCTGAACGCAAATGTTACAGTATGGGAACTTCTCTAGGATCCTTATTACTTAGAAGTGAAATTCCAACATTTACTCTGAATCCTCTGCATGTTGTTCACTCTTCAGGATAATCAAGGCCTGCGGGAACATGTTATATGCGAATGTGGCAAAACAAGTATGGTCTTCTCCTGAACACAAAGTGTAACACTATAGAATCTTCTGTAGGACACTTATCCCTAAGAAGTGCACCTCCAACATTTGACTCTCAGTCCTCCTCACTTGGTACACTCTTTTGGAAAACCAAGGCCTGCGTGAACATATTCCATGAAAACGTCACAAAACCAGTGTGAATTTCTCCTGAACATAAAAAGTTACAACGTAGGAACATCTACAGGATTCTTATCACTGAGAAGAGAAAGTGAAACATGTGAATTTGATGCGTCCTCACATGGTCACTATTTTCAAGCTCATTACAAGCCTGAGTATCGTTGGTAGAATCAGCAGAAAACAAATGTTGTTTTCTCCAGAATACAAAGTGTTCCAGTCTAGAACCCTGTGCAGGATTCTTATGCCAAATAAGTGCACATGCTACATATATAACTGTGAGTCCTCTTCACTTGGTTCACTATTATGGGAGGGAACATCGTTGGTAGAATCAGCACAAAACAAATGTTGTTTTCTCCAGAATACAAACTTTTACACTCTAGAACCCCTGTGTAGGATACTTATCCGAAATAAGTGCACATGCTACATATATAACTGTGAGTCCTCTTCACTTACTTCACTATTTGGGAAGGGAACGAGATGCATGAACATGTTTCATGGAACCGTCGTAAACCAAGTGTGATTTCCTCCTGAACACAAAGAGTTACAATACAGAAACTTCTGTACGATACTTATCCTAAAGAAGTGCATTTGCCACATTTAACTCAGAGTCCTCCTCACTTGGTTCACTATTTTTAAAATCATGGCCTGTGTGAACATGTGCCATTCAAATGACACAAAACAAGTATGATTTTCGCCTGAACGCAAATGTTACAGTATAGGAACTTCTCTAGGATCCTTATCACTAAGAAGTGAAATTCCAACATTTACTCTGAATCCTCCGCAGTTGTTTCACTCTTCAGGATAATCAAGGCCTGCGGGAACATGTTATATGCGAATGTGGCAAAACAAGTATGGTCTTCTCCTGAACACAAAGTGTAACACTATAGAATCTTCTGTAGGACACTTATCCCTAAGAAGTGCACCTCCAACATTTGACTCTCAGTCCTCCTCACTTGGTTCACTCTTTTGGAAAACCAAGGCCTGCGTGAACATATTCCATGAAAACGTCACAAAACCAGTGTGAATTTCTCCTGAACATAAAAAGTTACAACGTAGGAACATCTACAGGATTCTTATCACTGAGAAGAGAAAGTCAAACATGTGAATTTGATGCGTCCTCACATGGTCACTATTTTCAAGCTCATTACAAGCCTGAATATCGTTGGTAGAATCAGCACAAAACAAATGTTTTTTTCTCCAGAATACAAAGTGTTCCAGTCTAGAACCCTGTGCAGGATTCTTATGCCAAATAAGTGCACATGCTACATATATAACTGTGAGTCCTCTTCACTTGGTTCACTATTTTGGAAGGGAACATCGTTGGTAGAATCAGCACAAAACATATGTTCTTTTCTCCAGAATACAAAGTTTTACAGTCTAGAACCCTGTGCAGGATGCTTATGCCAAATAAGTGCACATGCTACATATATAACTGAGAGTCCTCTTCACTTGGTTCACTATTTTGGAAGGAACGACATGCATGAACATGTTTCATGGAACCGTCGTAAACCAAGTGTGATTTCCTCCTGAACACAAAGAGTTACAATACAGAAACTTCTGTACGATACTTATCCTAAAGAAGTGCATTTGCCACATTTAACTCAGAGTCCTCCTCACTTGGTTCACTATTTTGTAAAATCATGGCCTGTGTGAACATGTGCCATTCAACTGACACAAAACAGGTATGATTTTCGCCTGAACGCAACTGTTACAGTATAGGAACTTCTCTAGGATCCTTATCACTAAGAAGTGAAATTCCCACATTTACTCTGAATCCTCCGCAGTTGTTTCACTCTTCAGGATAATCAAGGCCTGCGGGAACATGTTATATGCGAATGTGGCAAAACAAGTATGGTCTTCTCCTGAACACAAAGTGTAACACTAGTTGGAGGTGCACTTCTTAGGGATAAGTGTCCTACAGAAGATTCTATAGTGTTACACTGCAGGACACTTATCCCTAAGAAGTGCAACTCCAACATTTGACTCTCAGTCCTCCTCACTTGGTTCACTCTTTTGGAAAACCAAGGCCTGGTGAACATATTCCATGAAAACGTCACAAAACCAGTGTGAATTTCTCCTGAACATAAAAAGTTACAACGTAGGAACATCTACAGGATTCTTATCACTGAGAAGAGAAAGTGAAACATGTGAATTTGATGCGTCCTCAAATCGTCACTATTTTCAAGCTCATTACAAGCCTGAATATCGTTGGTAGAATCAGCACAAAACAAATGTTTTTTTCTCCAGAATACAAAGTGTTCCAGTCTAGAACCCTGTGCAGGATTCTTATGCCAAATAAGTGCACATGCTACATATATAACTGTGAGTCCTCTTCACTTGGTTCACTATTTTGGAAGGGAACATCGTTGGTAGAATCAGCACAAAACATATGTTCTTTTCTCCAGAATACAAAGTTTTACAGTCTAGAACCCTGTGCAGGATGCTTATGCCAAATAAGTGCACATGCTACATATATAACTGAGAGTCCTCTTCACTTGGTTCACTATTTTGGAAGGAACGACATGCATGAACATGTTTCATGGAACCGTCGTAAACCAAGTGTGATTTCCTCCTGAACACAAAGAGTTACAATACAGAAACTTCTGTACGATACTTATCCTAAAGAAGTGCATTTGCCACATTTAACTCAGAGTCCTCCTCACTTGGTTCACTATTTTGTAAAATCATGGCCTGTGTGAACATGTGCCATTCAACTGACACAAAACAGGTATGATTTTCGCCTGAACGCAACTGTTACAGTATAGGAACTTCTCTAGGATCCTTATCACTAAGAAGTGAAATTCCCACATTTACTCTGAATCCTCCGCAGTTGTTTCACTCTTCAGGATAATCAAGGCCTGCGGGAACATGTTATATGCGAATGTGGCAAAACAAGTATGGTCTTCTCCTGAACACAAAGTGTAACACTAGTTGGAGGTGCACTTCTTAGGGATAAGTGTCCTACAGAAGATTCTATAGTGTTACACTGCAGGACACTTATCCCTAAGAAGTGCACCTCCAACATTTGACTCTCAGTCCTCCTCACTTGGTTCACTCTTTTGGAAAACCAAGGCCTGGTGAACATATTCCATGAAAACGTCACAAAACCAGTGTGAATTTCTCCTGAACATAAAAAGTTACAACGTAGGAACATCTACAGGATTCTTATCACTGAGAAGAGAAAGTGAAACATGTGAATTTGATGCGTCCTCAAATCGTCACTATTTTCAAGCTCATTACAAGCCTGAATATCGTTGGTAGAATCAGCACAAAACAAATGTTGTTTTCTCCAGAATACAAAGTGTTCCAGTCTAGAACCCTGTGCAGGATTCTTATGCCAAATAAGTGCACATGCTACATATATAACTGTGAGTCCTCTTCACTTGGTTCACTATTTTGCAAGGAACGACATGCATGAACATGTTTCATGGAACCGTCGTAAACCAAGTGTGATTTCGTCCTGAACAGAAAGAGTTACAATATAGAAACTTCTCTATGAAACTTATCCTAAAGAAGTGCATTCGCCACATTTAACTCAGAGTCCTCCTCACTTGGTTCACTATTTTGTAAAATCATGGCCTGTGTGAACATGTGCCATTCAAATGACACAAAACAGGTATGATTTTCGCCTGAACGCAACTGTTACAGTATAGGAACTTCTCTAGGATCCTTATCACTAAGAAGTGAAATTCCCACATTTACTCTGAATCCTCCGCAGTTGTTTCACTCTTCAGGATAATCAAGGCCTGCGGGAACATGTTATATGCGAATGTGGCAAAACAAGTATGGTCTTCTCCTGAACACAAAGTGTAACACTAGTTGGAGGTGCACTTCTTAGGGATAAGTGTCCTACAGAAGATTCTATAGTGTTACACTGCAGGACACTTATCCCTAAGAAGTGCACCTCCAACATTTGACTCTCAGTCCTCCTCACTTGGTTCACTCTTTTGGAAAACCAAGGCCTGGTGAACATATTCCATGAAAACGTCACAAAACCAGTGTGAATTTCTCCTGAACATAAAAAGTTACAACGTAGGAACATCTACAGGATTCTTATCACTGAGAAGAGAAAGTGAAACATGTGAATTTGATGCGTCCTCAAATCGTCACTATTTTCAAGCTCATTACAAGCCTGAATATCGTTGGTAGAATCAGCACAAAACAAATGTTGTTTTCTCCAGAATACAAAGTGTTCCAGTCTAGAACCCTGTGCAGGATTCTTATGCCAAATAAGTGCACATGCTACATATATAACTGTGAGTCCTCTTCACTTGGTTCACTATTTTGGGAGGGAACATCGTTGGTAGAATCAGCACAAAACATATGTTCTTTTCTCCAGAATACAAAGTTTTACAGTCTAGAACCCTGTGCAGGATACTTGTTCCAAATAAGTGCACATGCTACATATATAACTGAGAGTCCTCTTCACTTGGTTCACTATTTTGGAAGGAACGACATGCATGAACATGTTTCATGGAACCGTCGTAAACCAAGTGTGATTTCCTCCTGAACACAAAGAGTTACAATACAGAAACTTCTGTACGATACTTATCCTAAAGAAGTGCATTTGCCACATTTAACTCAGAGTCCTCCTCACTTGGTTCACTATTTTGTAAAATCATGGCCTGTGTGAACATGTGCCATTCAAATGACACAAAACAAGTATGATTTTCGCCTGAACGCAAATGTTACAGTATGGGAACTTCTCTAGGATCCTTATTACTTAGAAGTGAAATTCCAACATTTACTCTGAATCCTCCGCATGTTGTTCACTCTTTAGGATAATCAAGGCCTGCGGGAACATGTTATATGCGAATGTCGCAAAACAAGTTAACTCAGAGTCCTCCTCACTTGGTTCACTATTTTGTAAAATCATGGCCTGTGTGAACATGTGCCATTCAAATGACACAAAACAAGTATGATTTTCGCCTGAACGCAAATGTTACAGTATGGGAACTTCTCTAGGATCCTTATTACTTAGAAGTGAAATTCCAACATTTACTCTGAATCCTCCGCATGTTGTTCACTCTTTAGGATAATCAAGGCCTGCGGGAACATGTTATATGCGAATGTCGCAAAACAAGTATGGTCTTCTCCTGAACACAAAGTGTAACACTATAGAATCTTCTGTAGCATACTTATCCCTAAGAAGTGCACCTCCAACATTTGACTCTCAGTCCTTCTCACTTGGTTCACTCTTTTGGAAAATCAAGGCCTGCGTGAACATAGTCCCTGAAAACGTCACAAAACCAGTGTGACTTTCTCCTGAACATAAAAACTTACAACGTAGGAACATCTACAGGATTCTTATCAGTGAGAAGAGAAAGTGAAACATGTGAATTTGACGCGTCCTCTCGTGGTCACTATTTTCAAGCTCATTACAAGACTGAATATCGTTGGTCGAATCAGCACAAAACAAGTGTTGTTTTCTCCAGAATACAAAGTTTTACAGTCTAGAACCCTGTGTAGGATACTTATCTGAAATAAGTGCACATGCTACATATATAACTGTGAGTCCTCTTCACTTGGTTCACTATTTTGGAAGGGAGCATCGTTGGTAGAATCAGCACAAAACAATGTTCTTTTCTCCAGAATACAAAGTTTTACAGTCTAGAACCCTGTGCAGGATACTTATGCCAAATAAGTGCACATGCTACATATATAACTGTGAGTCCTCTTCACTTGGTTCACTATTTTGCAAGGAACGACATGCATGAACATGTTTCATGGAACCGTCGTAAACCAAGTGTGATTTCGTCCTGAACAGAAAGAGTTACAATATAGAAACTTCTCTATGAAACTTATCCTAAAGAAGTGCATTTGCCACATTTAACTCAGAGTCCTCCTCACTTGGTTCACTATTTTGTAAAATCATGGCCTGTGTGAACATGTGCCATTCAAATGACACAAAACAGGTATGATTTTCGCCTGAACGCAAATGTTACAGTATAGGAACTTCTCTAGGATCCTTATCACTAAGAAGTGAAATTCCCACATTTACTCTGAATCCTCCGCAGTTGTTTCACTCTTCAGGATAATCAAGGCCTGCGGGAACATGTTATATGCGAATGTGGCAAAACAAGTATGGTCTTCTCCTGAACACAAAGTGTAACACTATAGAATCTTCTGTAGGACACTTATCCCTAAGAAGTGCACCTCCAACATTTGACTCTCAGTCCTCCTCACTTGGTTCACTCTTTTGGAAAACCAAGGCCTGCGTGAACATATTCCATGAAAAGGTCACAAAACCAGTGTGAATTTCTCCTGAACATAAAAATTTACAACGTAGGAACATCTACAGGATTCTTATCACTGAGAAGAGAAAGTGAAACATGTGAATTTGATGCGTCCTCACATGGTCACTATTTTCAACCTCATTACAAGCCTGAATATCGTTGGTAGAATCAGCACAAAACAAATGTTGTTTTCTCCAGAATACAAAGTGTTCCAGTCTAGAACCCTGTGCAGGATTCTTATGCCAAATAAGTGCCCATGCTACATATATAACTGTGAGTCCTCTTCACATGGTTCACTATTTTGGGAGGGAACATCGTTGGTAGAATCAGCACAAAACAAATGTTGTTTTCTCCAGAATACAAAGTTTTACACTCTAGAACCCTGTGTAGGATACTTATCCGAAATAAGTGCACATGCTACATATATAACTGTGAGTCCTCTTCACTTACTTCACTATTTGGGAAGGGAACGACATGCATGAACATGTTTCATGGAACCGTCGTAAACCAAGTGTGATTTCCTCCTGAACACAAAGAGTTACAATACAGAAACTTCTGTACGATACTTATCCTAAAGAAGTGCATTTGCCACATTTAACTCAGAGTCCTCCTCACTTGGTTCACTATTTTGTAAATCATGGCCTGTGTGAACATGTGCCATTCAAATGACACAAAACAAGTATGATTTTCGCCTGAACGCAAATGTTACAGTATGGGAACTTCTCTAGGATCCTTATTACTTAGAAGTGAAATTCCAACATTTACTCTGAATCCTCCGCATGTTGTTCACTCTTTAGGATAATCAAGGCCTGCGGGAACATGTTATATGCGAATGTGGCAAAACAAGTATGGTCTTCTCCTGAACACAAAGTGTAACACTATAGAATCTTCTGTAGGATACTTATCCCTAAGAAGTGCACCTCCAACATTTGACTCTCAGTCCTCCTCACTTGGTTCACTCTTTTGGAAAACCAAGGCCTGCGTGAACATATTCCATGAAAACGTCACAAAACCAGTGTGAATTTCTCCTGAACATAAAAAGTTACAACGTAGGAACATCTACAGGATTCTTATCACTGAGAAGAGAAAGTGAAACGTGAATTTGATGCGTCCTCACATGGTCACTATTTTCAACCTCATTACAAGCCTGAATATCGTTGGTAGAATCAGCACAAAACAAATGTTCTTTTCTCCAGAATACAAAGTTTTACAGTCTAGAACCCTGTGCAGGATACTTATGCCAAATAAGTGCACATGCTACATATATAACTGTGAGTCCTCTTCACTTGGTTCACTATTTTGCAAGGAACGACATGCATGAACATGTTTCATGGAACCGTCGTAAACCAAGTGTGATTTCGTCCTGAACAGAAAGAGTTACAATATAGAAACTTCTCTATGAAACTTATCCTAAAGAAGTGCATTTGCCACATTTAACTCAGAGTCCTCCTCACTTGGTTCACTATTTTGTAAAATCATGGCCTGTGTGAACATGTGCCATTCAAATGACACAAAACAGGTATGATTTTCGCCTGAACGCAACTGTTACAGTATAGGAACTTCTCTAGGATCCTTATCACTAAGAAGTGAAATTCCCACATTTACTCTGAATCCTCCGCAGTTGTTTCACTCTTCAGGATAATCAAGGCCTGCGGGAACATGTTATATGCGAATGTGGCAAAACAAGTATGGTCTTCTCCTGAACACAAAGTGTAACACTATAGAATCTTCTGTAGGACACTTATCCCTAAGAAGTGCACCTCCAACATTTGACTCTCAGTCCTCCTCACTTGGTTCACTCTTTTGGAAAACCAAGGCCTGCGTGAACATAGTCCATGAAAACGTCACAAAACCAGTGTGAATTTCTCCTGAACATAAAAAGTTACAACGTAGGAACATCTACAGGATTCTTATCACTGAGAAGAGAAAGTGAAACATGTGAATTTGATGCGTCCTCACATGGTCACTATTTTCAACCTCATTACAAGCCTGAATATCGTTGGTAGAATCAGCACAAAACAAATGTTGTTTACTCCAGAATACAAAGTGTTCCAGTCTAGAGCCCTGTGCAGGATTCTTATGCCAAATAAGTGCCCATGCTACATATATAACTGTGAGTCCTCTTCACTTGGTTCACTATTTTGGGAGGGAACATCGTTGGTAGAATCAGCACAAAACAAATGTTGTTTTCTCCAGAATACAAAGTTTTACACTCTAGAACCCTGTGTAGGATACTTATCCGAAATAAGTGCACATGCTACATATATAACTGTGAGTCCTCTTCACTTACTTCACTATTTTGCAAGGAACGACATGCATGAACATGTTTCATGGAACCGTCGTAAACCAAGTGTGATTTCCTCCTGAACACAAAGAGTTACAATACAGAAACTTCTGTACGATACTTATCCTAAAGAAGTGCATTTGCCACATTTAACTCAGAGTCCTCCTCACTTGGTTCACTATTTTGTAAAATCATGGCCTGTGTGAACATTTGCCATTCAAATGACACAAAACAAGTATGATTTTCGCCTGAACGCAAATGTTACAGTATGGGAACTTCTCTAGGATCCTTATTACTTAGAAGTGAAATTCCAACATTTCCTCTGAATCCTCCGCAGTTGTTTCACTCTTCAGGATAATCAAGGCCTGCGGGAACATGTTATATGCGAATGTCGCAAAACAAGTATGATCTTCTCCTGAACACAAAGTGTAACACTATAGAATCTTCTGTAGGACACTTATCCCTAAGAAGTGCACCTCCAACATTTGACTCTCAGTCCTCCTCACTTGGTTCACTCTTTTGGAAAACCAAGGCCTGCGTGAACATATTCCATGAAAACGTCACAAAACCAGTGTGAATTTCTCCTGAACATAAAAAGTTACAACGTAGGAACATCGACAGGATTCTTATCACTGAGAAGAGAAAGTCAAACATGTGAATTTGATGCGTCCTCACATGGTCACTATTTTCAAGCTCATTACAAGCCTGAATATCGTTGGTAGAATCAGCACAAAACAAATGTTTTTTTCTCCAGAATACAAAGTGTTCCAGTCTAGAACCCTGTGCAGGATTCTTATGCCAAATAAGTGCACATGCTACATATATAACTGTGAGTCCTCTTCACTTGGTTCACTATTTTGGAAGGGAACATCGTTGGTAGAATCAGCACAAAACATATGTTCTTTTCTCCAGAATACAAAGTTTTACAGTCTAGAACCCTGTGCAGGATGCTTATGCCAAATAAGTGCACATGCTACATATATAACTGAGAGTCCTCTTCACTTGGTTCACTATTTTGGAAGGAACGACATGCATGAACATGTTTCATGGAACCGTCGTAAACCAAGTGTGATTTCCTCCTGAACACAAAGAGTTACAATACAGAAACTTCTGTACGATACTTATCCTAAAGAAGTGCATTTGCCACATTTAACTCAGAGTCCTCCTCACTTGGTTCACTATTTTGTAAAATCATGGCCTGTGTGAACATGTGCCATTCAAATGACACAAAACAGGTATGATTTTCGCCTGAACGCAACTGTTACAGTATAGGAACTTCTCTAGGATCCTTATCACTAAGAAGTGAAATTCCCACATTTACTCTGAATCCTCCGCAGTTGTTTCACTCTTCAGGATAATCAAGGCCTGCGGAACATGTTATATGCGAATGTGGCAAAACAAGTATGGTCTTCTCCTGAACACAAAGTGTAACACTATAGAATCTTCTGTAGGACACTTATCCCTAAGAAGTGCACCTCAACATTTGACTCTCAGTCCTCCTCACTTGGTTCACTCTTTGGAAAACCAAGGCCTGCGTGAACATATTCCATGAAAACGTCACAAAACCAGTGTGAATTTCTCCTGAACATAAAAAGTTACAACGTAGGAACATCTACAGGATTCTTATCACTGAGAAGAGAAAGTGAAACATGTGAATTTGATGCGTCCTCACATGGTCACTATTTTCAACCTCATTACAAGCCTGAATATCGTTGGTAGAATCAGCACAAAACAAATGTTGTTTACTCCAGAATACAAAGTGTTCCAGTCTAGAACCCTGTGCAGGATTCTTATGCCAAATAAGTGCACATGCTACATATATAACTGTGAGTCCTCTTCACTTGGTTCACTATTTTGGGAGGGAACATCGTTCGTAGAATCAGCACAAAACAAATGTTGTTTTCTCCAGAATACAAAGTTTTACACTCTAGAACCCTGTGTAGGATACTTATCCGAAATAAGTGCACATGCTACATATATAACTGTGAGTCCTCTTCACTTACTTCACTATTTGGGAAGGGAACGACATGCATGAACATGTTTCATGGAACCGTTGTAAACCAAGTATGATTTCCTCCTGAACAGAAAGAGTTACAATACAGAAACTTCTGTACGATACTTATCCTAAAGAAGTGCATTTGCCACATTTAACTCAGAGTCCTCCTCACTTGGTTCACTATTTTGTAAAATCATGGCCTGTGTGAACATGTGCCATTCAAATGACACAAAACAAGTATGATTTTCGCCTGAACGCAAATGTTACAGTATGGGAACTTCTCTAGGATCCTTATTACTTAGAAGTGAAATTCCAACATTTCCTCTGAATCCTCCGCATGTTGTTCACTCTTTAGGATAATCAAGGCCTGCGGGAACATGTTATATGCGAATGTCGCAAAACAAGTATGATCTTCCCTGAACACAAAGTGTAACACTATAGAATCTTCTGTAGCATACTTATCCCTAAGAAGTGCACCTCCAACATTTGACTCTCAGTCCTTCTCACTTGGTTCACTCTTTTGGAAAATCAAGGCCTGCGTGAACATAGTCCCTGAAAACGTCACAAAACCAGTGTGACTTTCTCCTGAACATAAAAACTTACAACGTAGGAACATCTACAGGATTCTTATCAGTGAGAAGAGAAAGTGAAACATGTGAATTTGATGCGTCCTCTCGTGGTCACTATTTTCAAGCTCATTACAAGACTGAATATCGTTGGTCGAATCAGCACAAAACAAGTGTTGTTTTCTCCAGAATACAAAGTTTTACAGTCTAGAACCCTGTGTAGGATACTTATCCTAAATAAGTGCACATGCTACATATGTAACTGTGAGTCCTCTTCACTTGGTTCACTATTTTGGAAGGGAGCATCGTTGGTAGAATCAGCACAAAACAATGTTCTTTCTCCAGAATACAAAGTTTACAGTCTAGAACCCTGTAGGATACTTACCCAAATTAAGTGCACATGCAACATATAACTGTGAGTCCTCTTCACTTGGTTCACTATTTTGGAGGGACATCGTTGTAGAATCAGCACAAAACAATGTTCTTTTCTCCAGAATACAAAGTTTTACAGTCTAGAACCCTGTGCAGGATACTTATCCAAATAAGTGCACATGCTACATATATACTGTGAGTCCTCTTCACTTGGTTCACTATTTGGAAGGAACGACATGCATGAACATGTTTCATGGAACCGTCGTAAACCAAGTGTGATTTCTCCTGAACAAAAGAGTTACAATAGAAACTTCTCTATGAACTTATCCTAAAGAAGTGCATTTGCCACATTTAACTCGAGTCCTCCTCACTTGGTTCACTATTTTGTAAAATCATGGCCTGTGTGAACATATACCATTCAAATGACACAAAACAGGTATGATTTTCGCCTGAACGCAAATGTTACAGTATGGGAACTTCTCTAGGATCCTTATTACTTAGAAGTGAAATTCCAACATTTCCTCTGAATCCTCCGCATGTTGTTCACTCTTTAGGATAATCAAGGCCTGCGGGAACATGTTATATGCGAATGTCGCAAAACAAGTATGATCTTCCCTGAACACAAAGTGTAACACTATAGAATCTTCTGTAGCATACTTATCCCTAAGAAGTGCACCTCCAACATTTGACTCTCAGTCCTTCTCACTTGGTTCACTCTTTTGGAAAATCAAGGCCTGCGTGAACATAGTCCCTGAAAACGTCACAAAACCAGTGTGACTTTCTCCTGAACATAAAACTTACAACGTAGGAACATCTACAGGATTCTTATCAGTGAGAAGAGAAAGTGAAACATGTGAATTTGACTGCGTCCTCAAATGGTCACTATTTTCAAGCTCATTACAAGCCTGATATCGTTGGTAGAATCAGCACAAAACAATGTTGTTTTCTCCAGAATACAAAGTGTTCCAGTCTAGAACCCTGTGCAGGATTCTTATGCCAATAAGTGCACATGCTACATATATAACTGTGAGTCCTCTTCACTTGGTTCACTATTTTGGAGGGAACATCGTTGGTAGAATCAGCACAAAACAATGTTCTTTTCTCCAGAATACAAAGTTTTACAGTCTAGAACCCTGTGCAGGATACTTATGCCAAATAAGTGCACATGCTACATATATAACTGTGAGTCCTCTTCACTTGGTTCACTATTTTGGAAGGAACGACATGCATGAACATGTTTCATGGAACCGTCGTAAACCAAGTGTGATTTCGTCCTGAACAGAAAGAGTTACAATATAGAAACTTCTCTATGAAACTTATCCTAAAGAAGTGCATTTGCCACATTTAACTCAGAGTCCTCCTCACTTGGTTCACTATTTTGTAAAATCATGGCCTGTGTGAACATATACCATTCAAATGACACAAAACAGGTATGATTTTCGCCTGAACGCAACTGTTACAGTATAGGAACTTCTCTAGGATCCTTATCACTAAGAAGTGAAATTCCCACATTTACTCTGAATCCTCCGCAGTTGTTTCACTCTTCAGGATAATCAAGGCCTGCGGGAACATGTTATATGCGAATGTGGCAAAACAAGTATGGTCTTCTCCTGAACACAAAGTGTAACACTATAGAATCTTCTGTAGGACACTTATCCCTAAGAAGTGCACCTCCAACATTTGACTCTCAGTCCTCCTCACTTGGTTCACTCTTTTGGAAAACCAAGGCCTGCGTGAACATAGTCCCTGAAAACGTCACAAAACCAGTGTGACTTTCTCCTGAACATAAAAATTTACAACGTAGGAACATCTACAGGATTCTTATCACTGAGAAGAGAAAGTGAAACATGTGAATTTGATGCGTCCTCACATGGTCACTATTTTCAACCTCATTACAAGCCTGAATATCGTTGGTAGAATCAGCACAAAACAAATGTTGTTTACTCCAGAATACAAAGTGTTCCAGTCTAGAACCCTGTGCAGGATTCTTATGCCAAATAAGTGCACATGCTACATATATAACTGTGAGTCCTCTTCACTTGGTTCACTATTATGGGAGGGAACATCGTTGGTAGAATCAGCACAAAACAAATGTTGTTTTCTCCAGAATACAAAGTTTTACACTCTAGAACCCTGTGTAGGATACTTATCCGAAATAAGTGCACATGCTACATATATAACTGTGAGTCCTCTTCACTTACTTCACTATTTGGGAAGGGAACGACATGCATGAACATGTTTCATGGAACCGTCGTAAACCAAGTGTGATTTCCTCCTGAACAGAAAGAGTTACAATACAGAAACTTCTGTACGATACTTATCCTAAAGAAGTGCATTTGCCACATTTAACTCAGAGTCCTCCTCACTTGGTTCACTATTTTGTAAAATCATGGCCTGTGTGAACATGTGCCATTCAAATGACACAAAACAAGTATGATTTTCGCCTGAACGCAAATGTTACAGTATGGGAACTTCTCTAGGATCCTTATTACTTAGAAGTGAAATTCCAACATTTACTCTGAATCCTCCGCATGTTGTTCACTCTTTAGGATAATCAAGGCCTGCGGGAACATGTTATATGCGAATGTCACAAAACAAGTATGATCTTCCCTGAACACAAAGTGTAACACTATAGAATCTTCTGTAGCATACTTATCCCTAAGAAGTGCACCTCCAACATTTGACTCTCAGTCCTTCTCACTTGGTTCACTCTTTTGGAAAATCAAGGCCTGCGTGAACATAGTCCCTGAAAACGTCACAAAACCAGTGTGACTTTCTCCTGAACATAAAAACTTACAACGTAGGAACATCTACAGGATTCTTATCAGTGAGAAGAGAAAGTGAAACATGTGAATTTGACGCGTCCTCTCGTGGTCACTGTTTTCAAGCTCATTACAAGACTGAATATCGTTGGTCGAATCAGCACAAAACAAGTGTTGTTTTCTCCAGAATACAAAGTTTTACAGTCTAGAACCCTGTGTAGGATACTTATCCTAAATAAGTGCACATGCTACATATATAACTGTGAGTCCTCTTCACTTGGTTCACTATTTTGGAAGGGAGCATCGTTGGTAGAATCAGCACAAAACAATGTTCTTTTCTCCAGAATACAAAGTTTTACAGTCTAGAACCCTGTGCAGGATACTTATGCCAAATAAGTGCACATGCTACATATATAACTGTGAGTCCTCTTCACTTGGTTCACTATTTTGGAAGGAACGACATGCATGAACATGTTTCATGGAACCGTCGTAAACCAAGTGTGATTTCGTCCTGAACAGAAAGAGTTACAATACAGAAACTTCTGTACGATACTTATCCTAAAGAAGTGCATTTGCCACATTTAACTCAGAGTCCTCCTCACTTGGTTCACTATTTTGTAAAATCATGGCCTGTGTGAACATATACCATTCAAATGACACAAAACAGGTATGATTTTCGCCTGAGCGCAACTGTTACAGTATAGGAACTTCTCTAGGATCCTTATCACTAAGAAGTGAAATTCCAACATTTACTCTGAATCCTCCGCAGTTGTTTCACTCTTCAGGATAATCAAGGCCTGCGGGAACATGTTATATGCGAATGTGGCAAAACAAGTATGGTCTTCTCATGAACACAAAGTGTAACACTATAGAATCTTCTGTAGGACACTTATCCCTAAGAAGTGCACCTCCAATATTTGACTCTCAGTCCTCCTCACTTGGTTCACTCTTTTGGAAAACCAAGGCCTGCGTGAACATATTCCATGAAAACGTCACAAAACCAGTGTGAATTTCTCCTGAACATAAAAAGTTACAACGTAGGAACATCTACAGGATTCTTATCACTGAGAAGAGAAAGTGAAACATGTGAATTTGATGCGTCCTCACATGGTCACTATTTTCAACCTCATTACAAGCCTGAATATCGTTGGTAGAATCAGCACAAAACAAATGTTGTTTACTCCAGAATACAAAGTGTTCCAGTCTAGAACCCTGTGCAGGATTCTTATGCCAAATAAGTGCACATGCTACATATATAACTGTGAGTCCTCTTCACTTGGTTCACTATTATGGGAGGGAACATCGTTGGTAGAATCAGCACAAAACAAATGTTGTTTTCTCCAGAATACAAAGTTTTACACTCTAGAACCCTGTGTAGGATACTTATCCGAAATAAGTGCACATGCTACATATATAACTGTGAGTCCTCTTCACTTACTTCACTATTTGGGAAGGAACGACATGCATGAACATGTTTCATGGAACCGTCGTAAACCAAGTGTGATTTCCTCCTGAACAGAAAGAGTTACAATACAGAAACTTCTGTACGATACTTATCCTAAAGAAGTGCATTTGCCACATTTAACTCAGAGTCCTCCTCACTTGGTTCACTATTTTGTAAAATCATGGCCTGTGTGAACATGTGCCATTCAAATGACACAAAACAAGTATGATTTTCGCCTGAACGCAAATGTTACAGTATGGGAACTTCTCTAGGATCCTTATTACTTAGAAGTGAAATTCCCACATTTCCTCTGAATCCTCCGCATGTTGTTCACTCTTTAGGATAATCAAGGCCTGCGGGAACATGTTATATGCGAATGTCGCAAAACAAGTATGATCTTCTCCTGAACACAAAGTGTAACACTATAGAATCTTCTGTAGCATACTTATCCCTAAGAAGTGCACCTCCAACATTTGACTCTCAGTCCTTCTCACTTGGTTCACTCTTTTGGAAAATCAAGGCCTGCGTGAACATAGTCCCTGAAAACGTCACAAAACCAGTGTGACTTTCTCCTGAACAAAAACTTACAACGTAGGAACATCTACAGGATTCTTATCAGTGAGAAGAGAAAGTGAAACATGTGAATTTGACGCGTCCTCTCGTGGTCACTGTTTCAAGCTCATTACAAGACTGAATATCGTTGGTCGAATCAGCACAAAACAAGTGTTGTTTTCTCCAGAATACAAAGTTTTACAGTCTAGAACCCTGTGTAGGATACTTATCCTAAATAAGTGCACATGCTACATATATAACTGTGAGTCCTCTTCACTTGGTTCACTATTTTGGAAGGGAGCATCGTTGGTAGAATCAGCACAAAACAATGTTCTTTTCTCCAGAATACAAAGTTTTACAGTCTAGAACCCTGTGCAGGATACTTATGCCAAATAAGTGCACATGCAACATATATAACTGTGAGTGGTCACTGTTTTCAAGCTCATTACAACATCGTTGGTAGGATGTGTTTTCCAGATACAAATTTCAGTCTAGAACCCTGTCGCCAAATAAGTGCAGCACATTAAAGTGTCCTCTTCATTGTTCACTATTTTGAGGGAACATCGTTGGTCGAATCAGCACAAAACCAATGTTGTTTTCTCCAGAATACAAAGTGTTCCAGTCTAGAACCCCTTGTGTAGGATACTTATCCCAAAATAAGGCACATGTGCTACATATATACTGTGAGTCCTCTTCACTTGGTTCACTATTTGGAAGGAACGACATCATGAACATGTTTCATGGGAACCGTGCCTAAACCAAGTGTGATTTCGTCCTGAACAGAAAGAGTACATATAGAAACTTCTCTATGAAACTTATCCTAAAGAATGCATTCGCCACATTTAACTCAGAGTCCTCCTCACTTGGTTCACTATTTTGTAAAATCATGGCCTGTGTGAACATGTGCCATTCAAATGACACAAAACAGGTATGATTTTCGCCTGAACGCAACTGTTACAGTATAGGAACTTCTCTAGGATCCTTATCACTAAGAAGTGAAATTCCCACATTTACTCTGAATCCTCCGCAGTTGTTTCACTCTTCAGGATAATCAAGGCCTGCGGGAACATGTTATATGCGAATGTGGCAAAACAAGTATGGTCTTCTCCTGAACACAAAGTGTAACACTATAGAATCTTCTGTAGGACACTTATCCCTAAGAAGTGCACCTCCAACATTTGACTCTCAGTCCTCCTCACTTGGTTCACTCTTTTGGAAAACCAAGGCCTGCGTGAACATATTCCATGAAAACGTCACAAAACCAGTGTGAATTTCTCCTGAACATAAAAAGTTACAACGTAGGAACATCTACAGGATTCTTATCACTGAGAAGAGAAAGTGAAACATGTGAATTTGATGCGTCCTCACATGGTCACTATTTTCAACCTCATTACAAGCCTGAATATCGTTGGTAGAATCAGCACAAAACAAATGTTGTTTACTCCAGAATACAAAGTGTTCCAGTCTAGAGCCCTGTGCAGGATTCTTATGCCAAATAAGTGCCCATGCTACATATATAACTGTGAGTCCTCTTCACTTGGTTCACTATTTTGGGAGGGAACATCGTTGGTAGAATCAGCACAAAACAAATGTTGTTTTCTCCAGAATACAAAGTTTTACACTCTAGAACCCTGTGTAGGATACTTATCCGAAATAAGTGCACATGCTACATATATAACTGTGAGTCCTCTTCACTTACTTCACTATTTGGGAAGGGAACGACATGCATGAACATGTTTCATGGAACCGTCGTAAACCAAGTGTGATTTCCTCCTGAACACAAAGAGTTACAATACAGAAACTTCTGTACGATACTTATCCTAAAGAAGTGCATTTGCCACATTAAACTCAGAGTCCTCCTCACTTGGTTCACTATTTTGTAAAATCATGGCCTGTGTGAACATTTGCCATTCAAATGACACAAAACAAGTATGATTTTCGCCTGAACGCAAATGTTACAGTATGGGAACTTCTCTAGGATCCTTATTACTTAGAAGTGAAATTCCAACATTTCCTCTGAATCCTCCGCATGTTGTTCACTCTTTAGGATAATCAAGGCCTGCGGGAACATGTTATATGCGAATGTCGCAAAACAAGTATGATCTTCTCCTGAACACAAAGTGTAACACTATAGAATCTTCTGTAGCATACTTATCCCTAAGAAGTGCACCTCCAACATTTGACTCTCAGTCCTCCTCACTTGGTTCACTCTTTTGGAAAATCAAGGCCTGCGTGAACATAGTCCCTGAAAACGTCACAAAACCAGTGTGAATTTCTCCTGAACATAAAAAGTTACAACGTAGGAACATCTACAGGATTCTTATCACTGAGAAGAGAAAGTGAAACATGTGAATTTGATGCGTCCTCAAATGGTCACTATTTTCAAGCTCATTACAAGCCTGAATATCGTTGGTAGAATCAGCACAAAACAAATGTTGTTTTCTCCATAATACAAAGTGTTCCAGTCTAGAACCCTGTGCAGAATTCTTATGCCAAATAAGTGCACATGCTACATATATAACTGTGAGTCCTCTTCACTTGGTTCACTATTTTGGGAGGGAACATCGTTGGTAGAATCAGCACAAAACAAATGTTGTTTTCTCCAGAATACAAAGTTTTACAGTCTAGAACCCTGTGTAGGATACTTATCCGAAATAAGTGCACATGCTACATATATAACTGAGAGTCCTCTTCACTTGGTTCACTATTTTGGAAGGAACGACATGCATGAACATGTTTCATGGAACCGTCGTAAACCAAGTGTGATTTCGTCCTGAACACAAAGAGTTACAATACAGAAACTTCTATACGATACTTATCCTAAAGAAGTGCATTTGCCACATTTAACTCAGAGTCCTCCTCACTTGGTTCACTATTTTGTAAAATCATGGCCTGTGTGAACATGTGCCATTCAAATGACACAAAACAGGTATGATTTTCGCCTGAACGCAACTGTTACAGTATAGGAACTTCTCTAGGATCCTTACCACTAAGAAGTGAAATTCCCACATTTACTCTGAATCCTCCGCAGTTGTTTCACTCTTCAGGATAATCAAGGCCTGCGGGAACATGTTATATGCGAATGTGGCAAAACAAGTATGGTCTTCTCCTGAACACAAAGTGTAACACTATAGAATCTTCTGTAGGACGCTTATCCCTAAGAAGTGCACCTCCAACATTTGACTCTCAGTCCTCCTCACTTGGTTCACTCTTTTGGAAAACCAAGGCCTGCGTGAACATATTCCATGAAAACGTCACAAAACCAGTGTGAATTTCTCCTGAACATAAAAAGTTACAACGTAGGAACATCTACAGGATTCTTATCAGTGAGAAGAGAAAGTGAAACATGTGAATTTGATGCGTCCTCACATGGTCACTATTTTCAACCTCATTACAAGCCTCAATATCGTTGGTAGAATGAGCACAAAACAAATGTTGTTTACTCCAGAATACAAAGTGTTCCAGTCTAGAACCCTGTGCAGGATAGGATGCCAATATAAGTGCTTTTTGGGAGGAACATCGTGGAGAATGCACAAAACATAGTTGTTTTCCCATAAAAGTTTTATAGAACACTGTGGTGAGTGTCTAATAATGAGACTCTTCACTTGTTCACTATTTTGCAAGGAACGACATGCATGAACATGTTTCATGGAACCGTCGTAAACCCCAAGTTGTGATTCCTCCTGACATCAAAGAGTTACAATACGCAGCAAACTTCTGTACGATACTCTATCCTAAGAAGGCATTTTGCCACATTTAACTCAGAGTCCTCCTCACTTGGTTCACTATTTTGTAAAAGCTGGCGGTGGGAACATTTGCCATTCAGAGGACACAAAAAAGTATGATTCGCCTGAAACGCAACTGTGCAGTTGGGAACTTCCTTAGGATCCTTAGTACTAGAAGATAGAAATATCCAACATTTCCTCTGAATCCTCCCGGCATGTTGTTCACTTCTTTAGGATAATCAAGGCCTGCAGGGAACATGTTATATGCGAATGTCGCAAAACAAGTATGATCTTCTCCTGAACACAAAGTGTAACACTATAGAATCTTCTGTAGCATACTTATCCCTAAGAAGTGCACCTCCAACATTTGACTCTCAGTCCTCCTCACTTGGTTCACTCTTTTGGAAAATCAAGGCCTGCGTGAACATAGTCCCTGAAAACGTCACAAAACCAGTGTGAATTTCTCCTGAACATAAAAAGTTACAACGTAGGAACATCTACAGGATTCTTATCACTGAGAAGAGAAAGTGAAACATGTGAATTTGATGCGTCCTCAAATGGTCACTATTTTCAAGCTCATTACAAGCCTGAATATCGTTGGTAGAATCAGCACAAAACAAATGTTGTTTTCTCCAGAATACAAAGTGTTCCAGTCTAGAACCCTGTGCAGGATTCTTATGCCAAATAAGTGCACATGCTACATATATAACTGTGAGTCCTCTTCACTTGGTTCACTATTTTGGGAGGGAACATCGTTGGTAGAATCAGCACAAAACATATGTTCTTTTCTCCAGAATATAAAGTTTTACAGTCTAGAACCCTGTGCAGGATACTTGTTCCAAATAAGTGCACATGCTACATATATAACTGAGAGTCCTCTTCACTTGGTTCACTATTTTGGAAGGAACGACATGCATGAACATGTTTCATGGAACCGTCGTAAACCAAGTGTGATTTCCTCCTGAACACAAAGAGTTACAATACAGAAACTTCTATACGATACTTATCCTAAAGAAGTGCATTTGCCACATTTAACTCAGAGTCCTCCTCACTTGGTTCACTATTTTGTAAAATCATGGCCTGTGTGAACATATGCCATTCAAATGGCACAAAACAGGTATGATTTTCGCCTGAACGCAACTGTTACAGTATAGGAACTTCTCTAGGATCCTTATCACTAAGAAGTGAAATTCCCACATTTACTCTGAATCCTCCGCAGTTGTTTCACTCTTCAGGATAATCAAGGCCTGCGGGAACATGTTATATGCGAATGTGGCAAAACAAGTATGGTCTTCTCCTGAACACAAAGTGTAACACTATAGAATCTTCTGTAGGACACTTATCCCTAAGAAGTGCACCTCCAACATTTGACTCTCAGTCCTCCTCACTTGGTTCACTCTTTTGAAAAACCAAGGCCTGCGTGAACATATTCCATGAAAACGTCACAAAACCAGTGTGAATTTCTCCTGAACATAAAAAGTTACAACGTAGGAACATCTACAGGATTCTTATCACTGAGAAGAGAAAGTGAAACATGTGAATTTGATGCGTCCTCACATGGTCACTATTTTCAACCTCATTACAAGCCTCAATATCGTTGGTAGAATCAGCACAAAACAAATGTTGTTTACTCCAGAATACAAAGTGTTCCAGTCTAGAACCCTGTGCAGGATTCTTATGCCAAATAAGTGCACATGCTACATATATAACTGTGAGTCCTCTTCACTTGGTTCACTATTTTGGGAGGGAACATCGTTGGTAGAATCAGCACAAAACAAATGTTGTTTTCTCCAGAATACAAAGTTTTACACTCTAGAACCCTGTGTAGGATACTTATCCGAAATAAGTGCACATGCTACATATATAACTGAGAGTCCTCTTCACTTGATTCACTATTTTGGAAGGAACGACATGCATGAACATGTTTCATGGAACCGTCGTAAACCAAGTGTGATTTCGTCCTGAACACAAAGAGTTACAATACAGAAACTTCTATACGATACTTATCCTAAAGAAGTGCATTTGCCACATTTAACTCAGAGTCCTCCTCACTTGGTTCACTATTTTGTAAAATCATGGCCTGTGTGAACATGTGCCATTCAAATGACACAAAACAGGTATGATTTTCGCCTGAACGCAACTGTTACAGTATAGGAACTTCTCTAGGATCCTTATCACTAAGAAGTGAAATTCCCACATTTACTCTGAATCCTCCGCAGTTGTTTCACTCTTCAGGATAATCAAGGCCTGCGGGAACATGTTATATGCGAATGTGGCAAAACAAGTATGGTCTTCTCCTGAACACAAAGTGTAACACTATAGAATCTTCTGTAGGACGCTTATCCCTAAGAAGTGCACCTCCAACATTTGACTCTCAGTCCTCCTCACTTGGTTCACTCTTTTGGAAAACCAAGGCCTGGTGAACATATTCCATGAAAACGTCACAAAACCAGTGTGAATTTCTCCTGAACATAAAAAGTTACAACGTAGGAACATCTACAGGATTCTTATCAGTGAGAAGAGAAAGTGAAACATGTGAATTTGATGCGTCCTCACATGGTCACTATTTTCAACCTCATTACAAGCCTCAATATCGTTGGTAGAATCAGCACAAAACAAATGTTGTTTACTCCAGAATACAAAGTGTTCCAGTCTAGAACCCTGTGCAGGATTCTTATGCCAAATAAGTGCACATGCTACATATATAACTGTGAGTCCTCTTCACTTGGTTCACTATTTTGCAAGGAACGACATGCATGAACATGTTTCATGGAACCATCGTAAACCAAGTGTGATTTCCTCCTGAACACAAAGAGTTACAATACAGAAACTTCTGTACGATACTTATCCTAAAGAAGTGCATTTGCCACATTTAACTCAGAGTCCTCCTCACTTGGTTCACTATTTTGTAAAATCATGGCCTGTGTGAACATGTGCCATTCAAATGACACAAAACAAGTATGATTTTCGCCTGAACGCAAATGTTACAGTATGGGAACTTCTCTAGGATCCTTATTACTTAGAAGTGAAATTCCAACATTTACTCTGAATCCTCCGCATGTTGTTCACTCTTTAGGATAATCAAGGCCTGCGGGAACATGTTATATGCGAATGTCGCAAAACAAGTATGATCTTCTCCTGAACACAAAGTGTAACACTATAGAATCTTCTGTAGGACACTTATCCCTAAGAAGTGCACCTCCAACATTTGACTCTCAGTCCTCCTCACTTGGTTCACTCTTTTGGAAAACCAAGGCCTGCGTGAACATATTCCATGAAAACGTCACAAAGCCAGTGTGAATTTCTCCTGAACATAAAGACTTACAACGTAGGAACATCTACAGGATTCTTATCAGTGAGAAGAGAAAGTGAAACATGTGAATTTGACGCGTCCTCTCGTGGTCACTATTTTCAAGCTCATTACAAGACTGAATATCGTTGGTCGAATCAGCACAAAACAAGTGTTGTTTTCTCCAGAATACAAAGATTTACAGTCTAGAACCCTGTGTAGGATACTTATCCGAAATAAGTGCACATGCTACATATATAACTGTGAGTCCTCTTCACTTGGTTCACTATTTTGGAAGGGAGCATCGTTGGTAGAATCAACACAAAACAATGTTCTTTTCTCCAGAATACAAAGTTTTACAGTCTAGAACCCTGTGCAGGATACTTATGCCAAATAAGTGCACATGCTACATATATAACTGTGAGTCCTCTTCACTTGGTTCACTATTTTGCAAGGAACGACATGCATGAACATGTTTCATGGAACCGTCGTAAACCAAGTGTGATTTCGTCCTGAACAGAAAGACTTACAATATAGAAACTTCTCTATGAAACTTATCCTAAAGAAGTGCATTTGCCACATTTAACGCAGAGTCCTCCTCACTTGGTTCACTATGTTGTAAAATCATGGCCTGTGTGAACATGTGCCATTCAAATGACACAAAACAGGTATGATTTTCGCCTGAACGCAACTGTTACAGTATAGGAACTTCTCTAGGATCCTTATCACTAAGAAGTGAAATTCCCACATTTACTCTGAATCCTCCGCAGTTGTTTCACTCTTCAGGATAATCAAGGCCTGCGGGAACATGTTATATGCGAATGTGGCAAAACAAGTATGGTCTTCTCCTGAACACAAAGTGTAACACTATAGAATCTTCTGTAGGACACTTATCCCTAAGAAGTGCACCTCCAACATTTGACTCTCAGTCCTCCTCACTTGGTTCACTCTTTTGGAACACCAAGGCCTGCGTGAACATATTCCATGAAAAGGTCACAAAACCAGTGTGAATTTCTCCTGAACATAAAAAGTTACAACGTAGGAACATCTACAGGATTCTTATCACTGAGAAGAGAAAGTGAAACATGTGAATTTGACGCGTCCTCTCGTGGTCACTATTTTCAAGCTCATTACAAGCCTGAATATCATTGGTAGAATCAGCAGAAAACAAATGTTGTTTTCTCCAGAATACAAAGTGTTCCAGTCTAGAACCCTGTGCCGGATTCTTATGCCAAATAAGTGCACATGCTACGTATATAACTGTGAGTCCTCTTCACTTGGTTCACTATTTTGGGAGGGAACATCATTGGTAGAATCAGCACAAAACAATGTTCTTTTCTCCAGAATACAAAGTTTTACAGTCTAGAACCCTGTGCAGGATACTTGTTCCAAATAAGTGCACATGCTACATATATAACTGAGAGTCCTCTTCACTTGGTTCACTATTTTGGAGGGAACGACATGCATGAACATGTTTCATGGAACCGTCGTAAACCAAGTGTGATTTCCTCCTGAACACAAAGAGTTACAATACAGAAACTTCTATACGATACTTATCCTAAAGAAGTGCATTTGCCACATTTAACTCAGAGTCCTCCTCACTTGGTTCACTATTTTGTAAAATCATGGCCTGTGTGAACATATGCCATTCAAATGACACAAAACAGGTATGATTTTCGCCTGAACGCAACTGTTACAGTATAGGAACTTCTCTAGGATCCTTATCACTAAGAAGTGAAATTCCCACATTTACTCTGAATCCTCCGCAGTTGTTTCACTCTTCAGGATAATCAAGGCCTGCGGGAACATGTTATATGCGAATGTGGCAAAACAAGTATGGTCTTCTCCTGAACACAAAGTGTAACACTATAGAATCTTCTGTAGGACACTTATCCCTAAGAAGTGCACCTCCAACATTTGACTCTCAGTCCTCCTCACTTGGTTCACTCTTTTGGAAAACCAAGGCCTGCGTGAACATATTCCATGAAAACGTCACAAAACCAGTGTGAATTTCTCCTGAACGTAAAAAGTTACAACGTAGGAACATCTACAGGATTCTTATCACTGAGAAGAGAAAGTGAAACATGTGAATTTGATGCGTCCTCACATGGTCACTATTTTCAACCTCATTACAAGCCTGAATATCGTTGGTAGAATCAGCACAAAACAAATGTTGTTTACTCCAGAATACAAAGTGTTCCAGTCTAGAACCCTGTGCAGGATTCTTATGCCAAATAAGTGCCCATGCTACATATATAACTGTGAGTCCTCTTCACTTGGTTCACTATTTTGCAAGGAACGACATGCATGAACATGTTTCATGGAACCGTCGTAAACCAAGTGTGATTTCGTCCTGAACAGAAAGAGTTACAATATAGAAACTTCTCTATGAAACTTATCCTAAAGAAGTGCATTCGCCACATTTAACTCAGAGTCCTCCTCACTTGGTTCACTATTTTGTAAAATCATGGCCTGTGTGAACATGTGCCATTCAAATGACACAAAACAGGTATGATTTTCGCCTGAACGCAACTGTTACAGTATAGGAACTTCTCTAGGATCCTTATCACTAAGAAGTGAAATTCCCACATTTACTCTGAATCCTCCGCAGTTGTTTCACTCTTCAGGATAATCAAGGCCTGCGGGAACATGTTATATGCGAATGTGGCAAAACAAGTATGGTCTTCTCCTGAACACAAAGTGTAACACTATAGAATCTTCTGTAGGACACTTATCCCTAAGAAGTGCACCTCCAACATTTGACTCTCAGTCCTCCTCACTTGGTTCACTCTTTTGGAAAACCAAGGCCTGCGTGAACATATTCCATGAAAAGGTCACAAAACCAGTGTGAATTTCTCCTGAACATAAAAAGTTACAACGTAGGAACATCTACAGGATTCTTATCACTGAGAAGAGAAAGTGAAACATGTGAATTTGATGCGTCCTCACATGGTCACTATTTTCAAGCTCATTACAAGCCTGAATATCGTTGGTAGAATCAGCACAAAACAAATGTTGTTTACTCCAGAATACAAAGTGTTCCAGTCTAGAGCCCTGTGCAGGATTCTTATGCCAAATAAGTGCCCATGCTACTTATATAACTGTGAGTCCTCTTCACTTGGTTCACTATTTTGGGAGGGAACATCGTTGGTAGAATCAGCACAAAACAAATGTTGTTTTCTCCAGAATACAAAGTTTTACACTCTAGAACCCTGTGTAGGATACTTATCCGAAATAAGTGCACATGCTACATATATAACTGTGAGTCCTCTTCACTTACTTCACTATTTGGGAAGGGAACGACATGCATGAACATGTTTCATGGAACCGTCGTAAACCAAGTGTGATTTCCTCCTGAACACAAAGAGTTACAATACAGAAACTTGTATACGATACTTATCCTAAGGAAGTGCATTTGCCACATTTAACTCAGAGTCCTCCTCACTTGGTTCACTATTTTGTAAAATCATGGCCTGTGTGAACATATGCCATTCAAATGGCACAAAACAGGTATGATTTTCGCCTGAACGCAACTGTTACAGTATAGGAACTTCTCTAGGATCCTTATCACTAAGAAGTGAAATTTCACATTTACTCTGAATCCTCCGCAGTTGTTTCACTCTTCAGGATAATCAAGGCCTTCGGGAACATGTTATATGCGAATGTGGCAAAACAAGTATGGTCTTCTCCTGAACACAAAGTGTAACACTATAGAATCTTCTGTAGGACACTTATCCCTAAGAAGTGCACCTCCAACATTTGACTCTCAGTCCTCCTCACTTGGTTCACTCTTTTGAAAAACCAAGGCCTGCGTGAACATATTCCATGAAAACGTCACAAAACCAGTGTGAATTTCTCCTGAACATAAAAAGTTACAACGTAGGAACATCTACAGGATTCTTATCAGTGAGAAGAGAAAGTGAAACATGTGAATTTGATGCGTCCTCACATGGTCACTATTTTCAACCTCATTACAAGCCTCAATATCGTTGGTAGAATCAGCACAAAACAAATGTTGTTTACTCCAGAATACAAAGTGTTCCAGTCTAGAACCCTGTGCAGGATTCTTATGCCAAATAAGTGCACATGCTACATATATAACTGTGAGTCCTCTTCACTTGGTTCACTATTTTGGGAGGGAACATCGTTGGTAGAATCAGCACAAAACAAATGTTGTTTTCTCCAGAATACAAAGTTTTACACTCTAGAACCCTGTGTAGGATACTTATCCGAAATAAGTGCACATGCTACATATATAACTGAGAGTCCTCTTCACTTGATTCACTATTTTGGAAGGAACGACATGCATGAACATGTTTCATGGAACCGTCGTAAACCAAGTGTGATTTCGTCCTGAACACAAAGAGTTACAATACAGAAACTTCTATACGATACTTATCCTAAAGAAGTGCATTTGCCACATTTAACTCAGAGTCCTCCTCACTTGGTTCACTATTTTGTAAAATCATGGCCTGTGTGAACATGTGCCATTCAAATGACACAAAACAGGTATGATTTTCGCCTGAACGCAACTGTTACAGTATAGGAACTTCTCTAGGATCCTTATCACTAAGAAGTGAAATTCCCACATTTACTCTGAATCCTCCGCAGTTGTTTCACTCTTCAGGATAATCAAGGCCTGCGGGAACATGTTATATGCGAATGTGGCAAAACAAGTATGGTCTTCTCCTGAACACAAAGTGTAACACTATAGAATCTTCTGTAGGACACTTATCCCTAAGAAGTGCACCTCCAACATTTGACTCTCAGTCCTTCTCACTTGGTTCACTCTTTTGGAAAATCAAGGCCTGCGTGAACATAGTCCCTGAAAACGTCACAAAACCAGTGTGACTTTCTCCTGAACATAAAAAGTTACAACGTAGGAACATCTACAGGATTCTTATCAGTGAGAAGAGAAAGTGAAACATGTGAATTTGACGCGTCCTCTCGTGGTCACTATTTTCAAGCTCATTACAAGACTGAATATCGTTGGTCGAATCAGCACAAAACAAGTGTTGTTTTCTCCAGAATACAAAGATTTACAGTCTAGAACCCTGTGTAGGATACTTATCCCAAATAAGTGCACATGCTACATATATAACTGTGAGTCCTCTTCACTTGGTTCACTATTTTGGAAGGGAGCATCGTTGGTAGAATCAGCACAAAACAATGTTCTTTTCTCCAGAATACAAAGTTTTACAGTCTAGAACCCTGTGCAGGATACTTATGCCAAATAAGTGCACATGCTACATATATAACTGTGAGTCCTCTTCACTTGGTTCACTATTTTGCAAGGAACGACATGCATGAACATGTTTCATGGAACCGTTGTAAACCAAGTGTGATTTCGTCCTGAACAGAAAGAGTTACAATACAGAAACTTCTCTATGAAACTTATCCTAAAGAAGTGCATTCGCCACATTTAACTCAGAGTCCTCCTCACTTGGTTCACTATTTTGTAAAATCATGGCCTGTGTGAACATGTGCCATTCAAATGACACAAAACAGGTATGATTTTCGCCTGAACGCAACTGTTACAGTATAGGAACTTCTCTAGGATCCTTATCACTAAGAAGTGAAATTCCCACATTTACTCTGAATCCTCCGCAGTTGTTTCACTCTTCAGGATAATCAAGGCCTGCGGGAACATGTTATATGCGAATGTGGCAAAACAAGTATGGTCTTCTCCTGAACACAAAGTGTAACACTATAGAATCTTCTGTAGGACACTTATCCCTAAGAAGTGCACCTCCAACATTTGACTCTCAGTCCTCCTCACTTGGTTCACTCTTTTGGAAAACCAAGGCCTGCGTGAACATATTCCATGAAAACGTCACAAAACCAGTGTGAATTTCTCCTGAACATAAAAAGTTACAACGTAGGAACATCTACAGGATTCTTATCACTGAGAAGAGAAAGTGAAACATGTGAATTTGATGCGTCCTCACATGGTCACTATTTTCAACCTCATTACAAGCCTGAATATCGTTGGTAGAATCAGCACAAAACAAATGTTGTTTACTCCAGAATACAAAGTGTTCCAGTCTAGAACCCTGTGCAGGATTCTTATGCCAAATAAGTGCCCATGCTACATATATAACTGTGAGTCCTCTTCACTTGGTTCACTATTTTGGGAGGGAACATCGTTGGTAGAATCAGCACAAAACAAATGTTGTTTTCTCCAGAATACAAAGTTTTACACTCTAGAACCCTGTGTAGGATACTTATCCAAAATAAGTGCACATGCTACATATATAACTGTGAGTCCTCTTCACTTACTTCACTATTTGGGAAGGGAACGACATGCATGAATATGTTTCATGGAACTGTCGTAAACCAAGTGTGATTTCCTCCTGAACACAAAGAGTTACAATACAGAAACTTCTGTACGATACTTATCCTAAAGAAGTGCATTTGCCACATTTAACTCAGAGTCCTCCTCACTTGGTTCACTATTTTGTAAAATCATGGCCTGTGTGAACATTTGCCATTCAAATGACACAAAACTAGTATGATTTTCGCCTGAACGCAAATGTTACAGTATGGGAACTTCTCTAGGATCCTTATTACTTAGAAGTGAAATTCCAACATTTACTCTGAATCCTCCGCATGTTGTTCACTCTTTAGGATAATCAAGGCCTGCGGGAACATGTTATATGCGAATGTCGCAAAACAAGTATGATCTTCTCCTGAACACAAAGTGTAACACTATAGAATCTTCTGTAGCATACTTATCCCTAAGAAGTGCACCTCCAACATTTGACTCTCAGTCCTTCTCACTTGGTTCACTCTTTTGGAAAATCAAGGCCTGCGTGAACATAGTCCCTGAAAACGTCACAAAACCAGTGTGACTTTCTCCTGAACATAAAAACTTACAACGTAGGAACATCTACAGGATTCTTATCAGTGAGAAGAGAAAGTGAAACATGTGAATTTGACGCGTCCTCTCGTGGTCACTATTTTCAAGCTCATTACAAGACTGAATATCGTTGGTCGAATCAGCACAAAACAAGTGTTGTTTTCTCCAGAATACAAAGATTTACAGTCTAGAACCCTGTGTAGGATACTTATCCGAAATAAGTGCACATGCTACATATATAACTGTGAGTCCTCTTCACTTGGTTCACTATTTTGGAAGGGAGCATCGTTGGTAGAATCAGCACAAAACAATGTTCTTTTCTCCAGAATACAAAGTTTTACAGTCTAGAACCCTGTGCAGGATACTTATGCCAAATAAGTGCACATGCTACATATATAACTGTGAGTCCTCTTCACTTGGTTCACTATTTTGCAAGGAACGACATGCATGAACATGTTTCATGGAACCGTCGTAAACCAAGTGTGATTTCGTCCTGAACAGAAAGAGTTACAATATAGAAACTTCTCTATGAAACTTATCCTAAAGAAGTGCATTCGCCACATTTAACTCAGAGTCCTCCTCACTTGGTTCACTATTTTGTAAAATCATGGCCTGTGTGAACATGTGCCATTCAAATGACACAAAACAGGTATGATTTTCGCCTGAACGCAACTGTTACAGTATAGGAACTTCTCTAGGATCCTTATCACTAAGAAGTGAAATTCCCACATTTACTCTGAATCCTCCGCAGTTGTTTCACTCTTCAGGATAATCAAGGCCTGCGGGAACATGTTATATGCGAATGTGGCAAAACAAGTATGGTCTTCTCCTGAACACAAAGTGTAACACTATAGAATCTTCTGTAGGACACTTATCCCTAAGAAGTGCACCTCCAACATTTGACTCTCAGTCCTCCTCACTTGGTTCACTCTTTTGGAAAACCAAGGCCTGCGTGAACATATTCCATGAAAACGTCACAAAACCAGTGTGAATTTCTCCTGAACATAAAAAGTTACAACGTAGGAACATCTACAGGATTCTTATCACTGAGAAGAGAAAGTGAAACATGTGAATTTGATGCGTCCTCACATGGTCACTATTTTCAACCTCATTACAAGCCTGAATATCGTTGGTAGAATCAGCACAAAACAAATGTTGTTTACTCCAGAATACAAAGTGTTCCAGTCTAGAGCCCTGTGCAGGATTCTTATGCCAAATAAGTGCCCATGCTACATATATAACTGTGAGTCCTCTTCACTTGGTTCACTATTTTGGGAGGGAACATCGTTGGTAGAATCAGCACAAAACAAATGTTGTTTTCTCCAGAATACAAAGTTTTACACTCTAGAACCCTGTGTAGGATACTTATCCGAAATAAGTGCACATGCTACATATATAACTGTGAGTCCTCTTCACTTACTTCACTATTTGGGAAGGGAACGACATGCATGAACATGTTTCATGGAACCGTCGTAAACCAAGTGTGATTTCCTCCTGAACACAAAGAGTTACAATACAGAAACTTCTGTACGATACTTATCCTAAAGAAGTGCATTTGCCACATTAAACTCAGAGTCCTCCTCACTTGGTTCACTATTTTGTAAAATCATGGCCTGTGTGAACATTTGCCATTCAAATGACACAAAACAAGTATGATTTTCGCCTGAACGCAAATGTTACAGTATGGGAACTTCTCTAGGATCCTTATTACTTAGAAGTGAAATTCCAACATTTCCTCTGAATCCTCCGCATGTTGTTCACTCTTTAGGATAATCAAGGCCTGCGGGAACATGTTATATGCGAATGTCGCAAAACAAGTATGATCTTCTCCTGAACACAAAGTGTAACACTATAGAATCTTCTGTAGCATACTTATCCCTAAGAAGTGCACCTCCAACATTTGACTCTCAGTCCTCCTCACTTGGTTCACTCTTTTGGAAAATCAAGGCCTGCGTGAACATAGTCCCTGAAAACGTCACAAAACCAGTGTGAATTTCTCCTGAACATAAAAAGTTACAACGTAGGAACATCTACAGGATTCTTATCACTGAGAAGAGAAAGTGAAACATGTGAATTTGATGCGTCCTCAATGGTCACTATTTTCAAGCTCATTACAAGCCTGAATATCGTTGGTAGAATCAGCACAAAACAAATGTTGTTTTCTCCAGAATACAAAGTGTTCCAGTCTAGAACCCTGTGCAGGATTCTTATGCCAAATAAGTGCACATGCTACATATATAACTGTGAGTCCTCTTCACTTGGTTCACTATTTTGGAAGGGAGCATCGTTGGTAGAATCAACAAAAAACAATGTTCTTTTCTCCAGAATACAAAGTTTTACAGTCTAGAACCCTGTGCAGGATACTTATGCCAAATAAGTGCACATGCTACATATATAACTGTGAGTCCTCTTCACTTGGTTCACTATTTTGCAAGGAACGACATGCATGAACATGTTTCATGGAACCGTCGTAAACCAAGTGTGATTTCGTCCTGAACAGAAAGACTTACAATATAGAAACTTCTCTATGAAACTTATCCTAAAGAAGTGCATTTGCCACATTTAACGCAGAGTCCTCCTCACTTGGTTCACTATTTTGTAAAATCATGGCCTGAGTGAACATGTGCCATTCAAATGACACAAAACAGGTATGATTTTCGCCTGAACGCAACTGTTACAGTATAGGAACTTCTCTAGGATCCTTATCACTAAGAAGTGAAATTCCCACATTTACTCTGAATCCTCCGCAGTTGTTTCACTCTTCAGGATAATCAAGGCCTGCGGGAACATGTTATATGCGAATGTGGCAAAACAAGTATGGTCTTCTCCTGAACACAAAGTGTAACACTATAGAATCTTCTGTAGGACACTTATCCCTAAGAAGTGCACCTCCAACATTTGACTCTCAGTCCTCCTCACTTGGTTCACTCTTTTGGAAAACCAAGGCCTGCGTGAACATATTCCATGAAAAGGTCACAAAACCAGTGTGAATTTCTCCTGAACATAAAAAGTTACAACGTAGGAACATCTACAGGATTCTTATCACTGAGAAGAGAAAGTGAAACATGTGAATTTGATGCGTCCTCACATGGTCACTATTTTCAAGCTCATTACAAGCCTGAATATCGTTGGTAGAATCAGCACAAAACAAATGTTGTTTTCTCCAGAATACAAAGTGTTCCAGTCTAGAACCCTGTGCAGGATTCTTATGCCCAAATAAGATGCACATGCGACAACTATATAACCTGTGAGTCCTCTTCACTTGGTTCACTATTATGGGAGGGAACATCGTTGGTAGGAATCAGCACAAAACAAATGTTGTTTTCTCCAGAATACAAAGTTTTACAGCTTCTAGGAAACCCTGTGTAGGATACTTATCCGAAATAAGTGCACATGCTACAATATATAACTGTGAGTCCTCTTCACTACTCTCACTATTTGGGAAGGGAACGACATGCATGAAAATGTTTCATGGTGAAACACGTCGTAACCAAGTGTGATTTCTCCCTGAACACCAAAGAGTTACAATAGAGACACTTCTGTACGATACTTATCCTAAAGAAGTGCATTTGCCACATTTCCCCCATTTTTTAACTCAGAGTCCTCCTCACTTGGTTCACTATTTGTAAACTCATGTCTGTGTGAAACCTGACACAAAACAAGTATCGCATTTTTCGCCTGAACGCAAATGTTACAGTATAGGAACTTCTCTAGGATCCTTATCACTAAGAAGTGAAATTCCACATTTACTCTGAATCCTCCGCAGTTGTTTCACTCTTCAGGATAATCAAGGCCTGCGGGAACATGTTATATGCGAATGTGGCAAAACAAGTATGGTCTTCTCCTGAACACAAAGTGTAACACTATAGACACTTCTTAGTACTCTATAGACACTACTTATCCCTAAGAAGTGCACCTCCAACATTTGACTCTCAGTCCTCCTCACTTGGTTCACTCTTTTGGAAAACCAAGGCCTGCGTGAACATATTCCATGAAAACGTCACAAAACCAGTGTGAATTTCTCCTGAACATAAAAATTACAACGTAGGAACATCTACAGGATTCTTATCACTGAGAAGAGAAAGTCAAACATGTGAATTTGATGCGTCCTCACATGGTCACTATTTTCAAGCTCATTACAAGCCTGAATATCGTTGGTAGAATCAGCACAAAACAAATGTTGTTTTCTCCAGAATACAAAGTGTTCCAGTCTAGAACCCTGTGCAGGATTCTTATGCCAAATAAGTGCACATGCTACATATATAACTGTGAGTCCTCTTCACTTGGTTCACTATTTTGGAGGGAACATCGTTGGTAGAATCAGCACAAAACAATGTTGTTTTCTCCAGAATACAAAGTTTTACACCTAGAACCCTGTGTAGGATACTTATCCAAATAAGTGCACATGCTACATATATAACGTGAGTCCTCTTCACTTGGTTCACTATTGTGGAAGGAACGACATGCATGAACATGTTTCATGGAACCGTCGTAAACCAAGTGTGATTTCCTCCTGAACACAAAGAGTTACAATACAGAAACTTCTGTACGATACTTATCCTAAAGAAGTGCATTTGCCACATTTAACTCAGAGTCCTCCTCACTTGGTTCACTATTTTGTAAAATCATGGCCTGTGTGAACATGTGCCATTCAAATGACACAAAACAAGTATGATTTTCGCCTGAACGCAAATGTTACAGTATGGGAACTTCTCTAGGATCCTTATTACTTAGAAGTGAAATTCCAACATTTCTCTGAATCCTCCGCATGTTGTTCACTCTTTAGGATAATCAAGGCCTGCGGGAACATGTTATATGCGAATGTCGCAAAACAAGTATGGTCTTCTCCTGAACACAAAGTGTAACACTATAGAATCTTCTGTAGCATACTTATCCCTAAGAAGTGCACCTCCAACATTTGACTCTCAGTCCTTCCACTTGGTTCACTCTTTTGGAAAATCAAGGCCTGCGTGAACATAGTCCCTGAAAACGTCACAAAACCAGTGTGACTTTCTCCTGAACATAAAAACTTACAACGTAGGAACATCTACAGGATTCTTATCAGTGAGAAGAGAAAGTGAAACATGTGAATTTGATGCGTCCTCTCGTGGTCACTATTTTCAAGCTCATTACAAGACTGAATATCGTTGGTCGAATCAGCACAAAACAAGTGTTGTTTTCTCCAGAATACAAAGTTTTACAGTCTAGAACCCTGTGTAGGATACTTATCCTAAATAAGTGCACATGCTACATATGTAACTGTGAGTCCTCTTCACTTGGTTCACTATTTTGGAAGGGAGCATCGTTGGTAGAATCAGCACAAAACAATGTTCTTTTCTCCAGAATACAAAGTTTTACAGTCTAGAACCCTGTGTAGGATACTTACCCTAATTAAGTGCACATGCAACATATGTAACTGTGAGTCCTCTTCACTTGGTTCACTATTTTGGAAGGGAGCATCGTTGGTAGAATCAGCACAAAACAATGTTCTTTTCTCCAGAATACAAAGTTTTACAGTCAAGAACCCTGTGCAGGATACTTATGCCAAATAAGTGCACATGCTACATATATAACTGTGAGTCCTCTTCACTTGGTTCACTATTTTGGAAGGAACGACATGCATGAACATGTTTCATGGAACCGTCGTAAACCAAGTGTGATTTCGTCCTGAACAGAAAGAGTTACAATATAGAAACTTCTCTATGAAACTTATCCTAAAGAAGTGCATTTGCCACAATTAACTCCGAGTCCTCCTCACTTGGTTCACTATTTTGTAAAATCATGGCCTGTGTGAACATATACCATTCAAATGACACAAAACAGGTATGATTTTCGCCTGAACGCAACTGTTACGTATAGGAACTTCTCTAGGATCCTTATCACTAAGAAGTGAAATTCCCACATTTACTCTGAATCCTCCGCAGTTGTTTCACTCTTCAGGATAATCAAGGCCTGCGGGAACATTTATATGCGAATGTGGCAAAACAAGTATGGTCTTCTCCTGAACACAAAGTGTAACACTATAGAATCTTCTGTAGGACACTTATCCCTAAGAGAGTGCACCTCCAACATTTGACTCTCAGTCCTCCTCACTTGGTTCACTCTTTTGGAAAACCAAGGCCTGCGTGAACATAGTCCCTGAAAACGTCACAAAACCAGTGTGACTTCTCCTGAACATAAAAATTTACAACGTAGGAACATCTACAG